>CM042013.1:37465764-37588264 GCA_023525715.1 Cichorium intybus | reverse complement strand
GAAATCCGTAGGAATGAAACCCTTTTTTCCGGCAAAATACCTACAAAATCCAATTACCATTTCCCCTCTTTAAACCCTACTCATTTCTCTTGTTGCGCACACTCGACAAACGGCGATGAAAGCTCAAACCTCTCTGCTGGTCCGATTTCCCCTTGAACGATAAAAGCTCACTACACGTTTCTCTTCTTCCCTTCTCGTTTTTCTTGCTACGAAATCTTGACGCCGGCGGTATAAAGCTCCACCGGAGTACCGTTTCTCTTCTTCCCTTGAACGATAAAAGCTCCACCGGACCACCGCTCCAGCCGGCCAGCCCTCCACTTCACGTCTTCACCCTCCGGCAACGAGCAATAAGCAATCGAACCCAAAGGTAATTTAAACTCGATTTCAGACTCGATTTCAATTTCTGAGTTTCGATTTCAGACTCGATTTCAGCCCTCCCATTATAGACTCGATTTCAGTTTCTGTGTTTCGATTTCAGACTCGATCTCAGTTTCTGAGTTCTGAGTTTTGTAATGGATGTATACTGTAATGGATATACATGCATATACGTTTACGTTTTCATGTAATGGTTCGTGCAATCCATTACAGGGTTCTGAGTTTTACAATCCATTACAGGGTTCTAGAGGCAATCAATTTATGAGTTTCTGAGTTTTGAGTTTTGTAATAACATATATTTTTAATTATTTTTCTGAGTTTAAGGTTTAAGGTATGTCGAACCGTGCAACCGTCCGTAATCCGGGCATTCAGGGTTCTAGAGGCAATCAGGATTCAGCATCAGGAGGAAGTCAGGGTTCTAGGGGCAGACTTGCATCTCATAACTCCATTCCTCATCGTACAGACCGTAGATATGCACCATATAAGTCTGGTCATGGAGGCGCCAGACCAGCATCACATGAGTCCACTCCTACTAGTCGTAGACGCAACACAACTGCATCACATGAGTCCCCGCCTACTAGTCGTGCTGCATTTCGTGGAGGCGGCATACCTTCATCACATGCATTTATTCCTATTGTATCTGGACCTAATACACAGACATTGTTGCCTCCTGTTGATATTAGGAGGTTAGCTGAGGATCACGTAGAGCCTGTGGGTGGTTATGTTGGATTATTACAGCAGATGAATATTCAGATGGTCCTTGGATTAGTTCCAAACATATCCCCAAAGAAGTAATCGAGCAGATGTGGGGGTGTTTCAAGGCAATATATTAAGTCTCAAGTTTTCAATTTAAACATGGATTAATTATTTGCATTTCTTATAATCATTAATTCTAAATTTTACATTTTTAACTTATAGTTTTTTTTTTAAAATTTATACAGACACTTTATGTATGGGATCAAACAGAAGACACAAGAGTCAAGAACAACTTTAAGTTTGTTATTAAGGAAAGATACAAAGACATCATGAAGGAACATAGGGAAAAGTCAGCAAAGTTGGCCATAGCTGCTGGACATGATATCTCAGAGAAAGGGAAAGACTTTGACATCATGAAAGATTTTGTGCCTCGTGGGATGCAAGCTCAAGCATGGGAGGATATGTGTAGGGTAAGCGGGTTAATACAAAATTGTTATTGTTTGACTTTGACATCATGAAAGATTTTGTGCCTCGTGGGATGCAAGCTCAAGCATGGGAGGATATGTGTAGGGTAAGCGGGTTAATACAAATTTGTTATTGTTTATTCCCTTTTTTAATATTATACATATATTACTCTTTACAGCAATGGAACACGGAAGCTTGGTTGAAGAGGTCTGCGAGTGGGACGAGTAATCGCAATACCACCGATAGTGGTGGGAACATATCCAGACATACAGGGGGTAGTATCGGTTATGATGAGCACCGTATCAGACTAGTAAGTATTCATATTATATAAGTTTTAGTAATATGTTTTTAGTTTAACAAAAATTACATTATTTATATTTGTAGACAGCACAGCTTGGCCGGCCACCTAGGTTTTTGGAGTTATTCTTTCAGACTCATCTAGATAAAGCTTCAAAGATGAAATATCTTGATGGAGATGATACGGGAAAGAAGTTTTGTACCGAGACAGCAAGGGAATTATATGTAAGCTATCTTTATCGTGTTTAGATTTTTTTGTCCCAACTTTTAGTATAATAACAATTATATTGTTTTATTTTCTTATAGGAAGCGTACTCTCAAGCCTTGCTTGAGAAGTATGGGGATGATTTGCATGATCAGATAGATGATGCTGAACTGTGGGCGAAAACCCAAAAGGAGATACATGGAGCATCGAAAAATAATTATATTTATGGGGTTGGATCCTCGGATTTAGGGTTTGTGGTCACCGGGAAGTTATCTGCTGCTGCAGGGTGTTCATCATCCTTTTGCGGGTCTCAACATGAGGTATATTTATTTAATAAATACATTATATATATTATAGATAATGAAACACTTTGTGAGCATGAAAATAGTCATTAAATAATAATTTTTTGGTATTATTAGACTAAAAATAAAGTGTGTTGCTATAATGGATGAAAATTATTGATATATATTGTTTGTTATTAGGTTAAGGAGTTACGAACACAACTTGAAAATGCAAACATGGAAACAACTTTGCTGCGACAAAACCAAGAAAAAATGCAACAACAATTGGCCCAACTAATGACACAAGTTGGTATCCTCACCGGAAATCCAGTTTAGTTTTGTTGTAAACTTTTTGTTAAACATGTAAGGGTGAAGTTCAAAAACCTAATTGTTTTGGTGAAGTATTTGATAGTATCTATCATTTTTGGTGAAATATTGGAGAGTAGCTATCATTTTAGTGAAATATTGTAACTACCATTTTGGATGAATTTGTATTGACTTGTTTTTATATATGTTTACCGATTGTAGTGGTTGAATTTGCCTATTAGATGAATTTGTAGTTGATTTTTATTTATTGTAAATTTTTTGTAAAAAAAATTCTGGAATATTTTATATTCTGTAGGAAAATTTGGTGCAATTCTGTAGGAATTTCGTAGGAAATTTTGGTGCAATTCTGTAGGAATTTTGTAGGAAA
Organism: Cichorium intybus; assembly: GCA_023525715.1. Lineage (NCBI taxonomy): Eukaryota > Viridiplantae > Streptophyta > Magnoliopsida > Asterales > Asteraceae > Cichorium > Cichorium intybus. The sequence goes on along the minus strand of CM042013.1, from coordinate 37,585,251 downwards.
CTTTGGTGCAATTCTGTAGGAATTTCGTAGGAAATGCTGGTTGGTGAAGTTTGTCGGAAATTTGTAGGAAATTTCCTACGAAAGTTTTCGTCGCAAATTTGTCAGCCAATTCGTAGGAAATCTGTAGGAACTAGGTTTCCAACGGCCCTTTTTTCTACAAACCAGTTTTGTCGGAAATTTGTCGGTAAACACAGTTTCCAACCAATTACCTACGAAAATGCTTGTCGCTAAAACTTAATATTCTAGTAGTGTATGTGTATACGTGAACCTATAAAAACACACAAAACAATAGGCAGCAAGTCAAAGTGAGCACTAGAACATATAAAAAGCATATACAAGCATATGAGCACTAAGCACATATCATCGATAAAACCAAAAAAAACAGGTAACAAAAAATGTATAAATTCATTAAATTGTACAAACTGACCTAGGCTACTCTATTACCCTGCTATTAAGATATTTATATTGAGTCTCAACACGAGGCTATGTCATTGGAAAGAGTATGCTCTTTCATGTCTAACACTACTACAAAAGGAGCTATTTTCGACAGCCAAATTCGTCCGTAATCCGTCAGAAACTCCTTTTATCGACAAATTTTCGATAAAAATAAATCTATTGGCAAAAAATGCGTATAATTCTTTCTTAAATTGCATTTTAACATCACATAGACTAACTTTTACATAAGTTGTTTATAATAAACTATCCAGAGCACCCCAAGTAAATATGATTTGGAAAAATTATAAAACAGAATCTTTGATTATATTTGTTCTCGCATTCTATGAAATTCCAATAAAAAAAAAAAGCACAATACGTCTTCGTTTTAATTTACAAAACATTGGTGGTTGTTTTGTCATAGCTAGGATATTCGGGGTCGTGAATGCAATATTCTCAAAATGTTGATCAACTAACCACCTAACACGGCGTCGTATCTCAAGATACTTGTCCGCAAAACCCTGAAACCCTAATATAAGCTTCATAGCTACAATCCTCACTCAACTCCCATAACTCCCCCTTATCCACACAATCAAAACTCACAGCATTTCCCATGGCGTCTGCTAATGCAATATGGACAGCTTCGATGCTCTCATCCCATAAGAAGGTAGTGTTTTTACTTCAATTGCGCTTTCTTATATGTATTCATTATGCTTTCTGGTAATAATTTGGGGGCTTTTCTGTGAACAGGGGAGTTTGATTGATGGTAGTAGGAGAATTACTCAATTGCAGACTGTTCAGAAGTTTCGACAATCGAATCGCCGGTTTGCAATTCGAGCTGCTGCTAAAGACATTGCGTTTGACCAGCTTTCAAGGGCGGCTATGCAGGCCGGAATCGATAAACTTGCCGACGTTGTTGGACTTACTCTCGGTCCTAGAGGTATCCTATTTTCATTTCATCTTTTGGTGGTTAGGTGGCTCGCCAATTTGGATTGGTGTTTACTGATTGATACCAGTAACGAATTTGCTTGGATTTAGATAACTGTAAATCGATTATGATTCTAATACAACAACGAACCTTTCATCCAAACTAATTCACCTACTATTTGAATTTGTTAGGTAGGAATGTTGTTTTGGATGAATATGGTTCCCCAAAGGTGGTCAACGATGGAGTTACGATCGCTAGAGCTATTGAGCTTCCTGACGCCATGGAAAATGCTGGTGCTGCTCTTATCAGAGAGGTTTGAAACTTTCTCTTTCACACCATATCTCTGTAGTAATTCATTACTGGTTTTCCATATAATAAACAATGGTGAATCATATATTCATATCCACACAGGTTGCTAGCAAGACCAACGACTCAGCTGGTGATGGTACAACAACAGCTTCAGTTCTCGCCCGTGAAATCATCAAACTCGGTCTCCTAAGTGTCACTTCAGGTGCTAACCCAGTGTCACTAAAAAAAGGCATTGACAAAACCGTATTGGGATTAATCGATGAGCTCGAAAAGAGAGCTAGACCCGTAAAAGGCCGTGAAGACATCAGAGGTAACAACATTTCTCTATCTCAAATTCTTCTTATCTTCTCTATCCATTAACCATTATCTCATCTTCTGATCAAATTCTTGTCATCTTCTTCTAGCCATTGCTTCAATCTCTGCTGGAAATGATGATGTCATCGGAACCATGATCGCTGATGCTATCGACAAAGTCGGAGCAGATGGTGTCTTGTCTATCGAATCATCATCTTCTTTTGAAACAACCGTTGATGTTGAAGAAGGAATGGAGGTTTGTATGATTCATATTTGAAAAAAAAAAAAAAAAAAACCCTTGAATCATAGACATTAATTTCTTGATGGTTTTGCAGATTGATAGAGGATACATCTCCCCACAATTCGTAACCAACCCCGAAAAACTTTTGGTTGAATTCGAGAACGCTAGGGTTCTAATTACAGATCAAAAGATATCTTCAATCAAGGAAATAATCCCATTATTAGAAAAAACCACTCAATTAAGAGCTCCATTGTTGATTATAGCCGAAGATGTTACCGGTGAAGCTTTAGCCACTCTTGTAGTCAACAAGCTTCGTGGTATCCTCAATGTTGCAGCCATTAAAGCACCTGGTTTTGGTGAAAGAAGAAAAGCTTTACTTCAAGATATTGCCATCATGACAGGTATTATCAATTATCAATTATCATAGTCAAATAGTCAATACCATGAAATTTGAATCTGATTCTTTTTGATTTCTTCATAGGAGCCGAGTTTCAAGCGAGTGATTTAGGGTTACTTGTTGAAAGTGCAACTGTTGAACAACTCGGTACAGCAAGAAAGATCACAATCAGCAAAGATTCAACAACAATTATTGCTGATGCTGCATCAAAAGATGAAATTCAGTCAAGAATTTCTCAGATTAAAAAGGAGTTGTCTGAGACGGATTCGGTTTATGATTCCGAGAAGTTGTCCGAGAGGATTGCGAAGTTGTCTGGCGGTGTGGCGGTGATTAAAGTCGGGGCAGCAACGGAAACGGAATTGGAGGACCGGAAACTGAGAATTGAGGATGCTAAAAATGCAACTTTTGCTGCCATTGAAGAAGGGATTGTTCCGGGTGGTGGTGCTGCTTTTGTCCATTTATCAACTTTGGTTCCGGGAATTAAGGAGAAGATTGAAGATGCTGATGAACGATTGGGTGCTGATATTATTCAGAAGGTAAGTGGTTATAAATTATAATAAGAACTGATTTGTTTGTGTTTTTATGCTGATGAATGATTTTTGGTTGATTGTAGGCATTGGTGGCACCGGCATCGCTGATTGCGCAGAACGCGGGAATTGAAGGCGAAGTGGTAGTGGAAAAGGTGAAGGAAAGCGAATGGGAAATGGGGTACAACGCAATGACAGATAAATACGAGAATTTGGTGGAATCAGGAGTTATCGATCCCGCAAAGGTGACAAGATGTGCGTTGCAAAATGCGGCTTCTGTTGCGGGAATGGTGTTAACCACACAAGCCATTGTTGTGGAAAAGGCTAAGCCTAAGGCCCCTGTAGCTGCCCAACCACAAGGCATGTCTATATAGTGGTGATATGTTTGGACCGAATATGGTCTGGTTTTGTAGCAATTCGAGATTTGACTTTATTACGGCCGAATGTTGTAACATGGTAGCGTTATGGGTTTTTGTTATGTTATTTTTGTAATATGAATAATTTATAAGTGAAGTGTATTACGAGAAAATTCACACCACATATGCGATTTATGCTTGTTTCTTCTAGCTATGTGAGTGTTTGGTTTTAGTAAATAGAGGACATAGAACTTGATTGTTTTTCCCTTTTTCATTTAAAGACCAAAGTTTATTTTCACTTTATTGAATTCCATTCTTTTCATCTCAATGAAACATGTGATATAATATTCATTTCCCAAAAAAAAGTTATGTTGCGAATGAACCCTCTACAGTATTAGGTTTATTTTTCATCCATTTTTAAGCGATGTTTACAAAATTCAGCCAATTCGGCCGAGTACTCGGCCTTGAACTCAAAATTGGCCCTTTATCTTGGTGAGTTTAGCCAACTCGGCCTAAAATATCGGAATCAGTCAACATCCGACTAATTCGGCCTAAATCGGACAAACTCGGCCCGAAACTAACAAACTCGGTCCAATTTAAGCCCAATATTGATCCAATCTTAGCTCAAATTCGATCCAAACTAGGCCCAAAGTTTTTTTACTTAACCAATTGTTTGATTATGAATTTCTTTTAGGATAAATGTCACAAATGTTTGGATTTACCCTTTAATATAATTTTTGTTCATTAAAGTCTAACACTTGGGTTAATTTGTGTATTTGTGGCATTTAACAGGTAAAACAACCCATTAACCGGTTACCCACATCTCCCCTCGTTGCAAATAGTTGACCAGCAAATCAGAGACCCAGTATGTTTATCATTTTCGTATTCCTCCTTCACCTAGGTCAAATAAGAATCGACAAGTACCAAATCCGAATCGCACTCTCTCCGCCTCTCCTCACAGCCCCTGCTCGTCGATTGTTGCAACCCTCTTCATCACGACTTCCCTGCTCATCAATCGATCTTCTTTGCTCGTCAATTGATCCTCCTTCTTGTTGATCGGTACAGCCCTGTTCATCATCGATGTTCAATCCTTCTTTTCAAATCAGTGTCGATTTGTGGGAGGATCAATGAACGGTTAATGCTTACTCTCAGTTGATTCAAGCTTTGGCGGACGCTTCCACCTTTAAAAATTATGCTTGATCCAATAGAGCAACTAGCATCTGATTTTGCCCTAATTAGCTCTTCCTGAAATCAACAAATCGAACTCAAACAATCAAGCTCACTCGCCAGTCAAAGCAACATGGCGGAAGAGGTGGAGTGATCGACGGCAACTGGGATGGAATAATCCCGTCGGAAATCCAATCCAGCCCCGGAAAAATTCCCCATTCAATGCAAGAGTATCGGCAATTCGTTTTTTGGTTTGAGAAGAAAGGCCAACAGATCAACAGGTACCTTCCGCTATGCTCTTAAAGGTCGAATTCCATGAAGCCAACAAGGTAACGATTTCAACCTTAAACCAACCACCACGTTCTTCTGGTTCTTATGAAATTCGAGATTTCAAATAATTAGTCATCAGAACTGGAATTGAACTCGAACAATTAGTCATCAGATTGCTAATTGTTCGATTTGCATGAGTGTGGAATTGAAGCATGCTCAATGAATCAATGTCACATGTTGCGATTTACATGAGTGTGGAACTGAAGCATTTTTTTTTTGTTTCTGGAAACATTTATGATTTTGATTTTAACTTTGATTTGTGGAATTCGATTGATTTGTGGAAATGTGAAGAATAAACTGGGAATGGATGATGACGAATGTACGGAAAGAGAGTAACCTGTTAACCTACTAAATGTGATAAATGAACAAATTAACCCAAATGCTAGGCTTTAGTGAACAAAAATTGCATTAAAGGGTAAATCCGAACATTTGTGACAAATGTAAGGGCTTTTATGACATTTACCCTTTCTTTTAAAGCCAAAGCCATCTATTTATAATAAGAGGCACCCCTTTGGTTATTTGTTTTGAGTCGATGTAGGATACATGTCTGCTTCGCATATTGCATTGGAGCAACATCCGTTAACTCGATTTTCCCTAAACAGATTGCAGGTATGTTTGTGTTTGTCAGTTGTCACGATTTTGTTCGGTGCAGGTTCGTATGACTTGGTTCCAATCGAGTTCCGGTTTGTTGCAGGTTCAATTGATTACTGCTTCCTCAACATAGAAATCGGTTACAACTAATCGAACTGTTCATAACTGGTGATATCAAGACCGGTGGCAACCACATAGAAATCGAAGTCTGTTAATCCGTCGATGAACTACATCACAATTTGTTTTAGGCAGGGGTAAATTTGATTGTTTCCAAGGCGATTGTTTACAGCTTCGATTATTTTACAGCTTCAATTGTTTCCCGATTTGTAAATTCGGTTCCTGATTTCTTTGGTTTACAGCTTCGATTGTTTTACAACATCAATCAGTTTACAGCTTCAATTGTAGTCAATCGGTTTACAGCTTAGACTGTTTTACAGCTTCAGTCGGTATTGATTATTACAATTTGCGTCAGGATTGTAGTCAATGGTTTGTTCCGATTTCGTATTGATTGTTCTGATTTGAGCATACTTGGTGTAATATCAGCTTGCATCTCTTCAAATGGTTTCATTCAATACATGCATTGGTTACTACTACTACTAAGACGATGATAGGCTGCAACAAATACAGGCTTGCATCTCTTCAAATGGTTGCTTTGCTTATGGAGTAACTTATATAAAATGTCACAAATTGTTTTTGTTGTAATGTATAATTGTATGTTAAGGTTTGATTTCTGATTATATGTTAAGTTTTGCTGCCAAAACATGGAATGAAGTTTGAAGAATGTAATTGTAGTTTTGTATGTAAAAAATGGCATGAATAGTACTACCCGAGTACTCCTTGCCTAGACGAATACTCGCTACAAGGTAGCCGACCGACCTGGTAGCGCCTAGTGACATTTGCAACACTGTGTTTAAGTCTTGTATGGATAAAATGGTATGCATGTCATTAGAAACTAATGTATATATAACTATATAAAGTATAATGGGACAAAAATGATAATTTTATCTAAATAGGAAAAATTTTAGCTCATGTTATTTGGTTTAATATATTAAGTCGCTCCATCCGGATCAAGTCAACACTGGCATTTTACTCCAAAATCCATAATGAAGGCTATTGCACCAAATAAAAGGGACTTACTAAATCATGCTCCATACGCATAATAGTTATCAATGTTGTACACAACAAGTGAAAGTACATTTCATTTTGCTTTCATGGTGGAAAAGGTCAAACCATATCACGCTTGTGTTTGACTTAATGTAGGCAAGACAGCCATAGCCTCTCCATCAAGAACAAGAACCCCACTGCCATTAAAGCATCTGGTTGTAAATTTGGCACTAACACAAGTAAAGAAAAGAGTTACAACTCAACAACTCAACAACCCAAAAAACAAAACAAGAGTCCAGATTTTTGACTCACATGTATTTCTTCTTCAATTCTCTTATGTTAGTAGCTTCAACTTCACCAACAATCTCCTCATCTACATAAACCGGTAATCTGAAGTGCAATGTCTGTGAGGCATATACTGCTCCAGGCTACAAATCATCAGACAGGTTACAATTTACATATGAATCTGAAAAAAGTTAGATGAATTTTGTAGGGTGAAGAACTTACGAAATTAGAAGCAATGATAGTTGGGAATAGAGATGAAACAAGCATTCCAGGAACTATTCTATCTTTAAATCCAGCATTCCTTGCGTATTCAGAATCGAGATGAAGAGGATTTGCGTCAAAACTCAGCTTCGAAAATTCAACTAGATCTTGACTTGAAAATATTCTTGTTCGTTTCAATTTGTCTCCGCTTTTAAGTAATGAATCTGATGAGTATCTCACCGTTGGAATGTAGTTGAACAACATACGCTTCATTGTCATCATCTTAGCCAATATCAGAACCTCTGGTCACGATTCATGATTGTTGATACAGCAGTTTAAGGAAATTGCAGCTGTGAAAAGAAGAACACATGAGTTGAATTTACAACCCAAAATCATCATCTTCTAAAGAATATTACGATGTAACGATTCAAAGTGACTTCAATGCTTAAATTTAATTACTGTAACAAGCAACCGATCTTAGCAATGGGAATATGAATGTCGCATCTCTCAGAAGCATTTCATCAAACAGTTAACAAGCATATTCTGTAGAACACATGACATTACTGCCGATTACCTTAAGTTAAACCGCAGAAAGCACAATGTCATCGTTGTTTCGTCTTTCATGCATGTAGAGCGAGAAAGAGTGCGTTTGTGAGAGTGAGAGAGAGAGAGAGAGAGAGAAACAGACATGGAGGGAGAGGATTACCTGGGGAGTTGAATCCTTGAAGGAAGATCAGCGGGGCAAGATTTAGTAACAGAATATTAAATGGGTTGCTACACGAGCTAAAAAAGATAAATGGTTTAAGCCCAACATAGAACTCGATTCAATGTATGTGGCCCATTTTTAACAACTCAAAAATGGAAAATTTTCATACAATAAATAAACATCAAAATATTATTTATATATATATATATATATATATATATATATATATATATATATATATATATATATATATATATATATATATATAAAATAAGCTTCTAAAATATCATATTTTCCAAAAAAAAAAAAAAATTAATATTTTTAAACATGACAAGTTGGGGCTAGCCCACTTGGCTAACAAGGTGATTACTAACAAGTAGGTCATGGGTTCAAATCCTGACACTAACATAACAAGGAGTAGTTTAGGAGTAGGAGTAGGATAGATTTGCCGTTCATATATATATATATATATATATATATATATATATATATAAACATGTTTTTAATAATGTTTTGTAATTCAAACTCGTTATAAATATAAGGAAAATCTGTAATAACCGAAATACTCTTACTTTCAATCTTTCAATCGAACTTCTCACACAATTATGTTTCATGGGAGAAGGGAAGCTACCACGTCCCGGTTGACCCCGTTGACATCCCTAGCATTGAGACAAAATATGCTAAAATTAATGAAACTGTATGCACCACACGACGTGTTCAGAGAAGCTACGCGATGCGTAGTAGGGTCCTTGTACATCACGAAAAAATTATAAATACAGCCTTAATTTTGACCTGGGGTAGACTTCAACCAATGAGGAACTAGAAATTTGTCGTTTTGAAAATCCAGAAGGCGGCCAAAAGGCCAGAAGGCTAACATGAAGCATGAATCTAAAGGACCATGAGCAAAATCATTATGAATATTTAAAAAAAATACGCAATATATCTCCTAATTTGATGGGATATTTATTTAATATTTTTATCTTATAACATAAATTTTAAATATGCATTATATCATCAATAATTACTGCAAGTAATTTAAAAACACATGTAATTTCTCATATTACGCTGATCAAATATTGTCGGATCATTTCATTGCAACGTGACGAGTACATTCTCAGAGAATAAAGTATATTCTTAAGTTACACTTCATTCTTAAAGAATCCGACATATAATGGACAAATACATAATGAAATTATTGAATAAGCATTCTTAAAAAATAAATATAAATTAAATGGGTAATGAAATATTCTTGAAGAATGTTTGGAGAATATAATTCTTGAATAATTAAGCCCCTTGAAGACACTTATGATATTCTTCTATCAATCTCTTTTTGGTCTCTGTGTGTGTTCTGTCAAAAACAAAGAATCAGAAATATTACAATTTCCATAGAATATCTTAAAAAGATATAAAATGTCTATTAATTCTAATATATATATATATATATATATATATATATATATATATATATATATATATATATATATATATATTGTAAACACACCAATATATGAAAAAAGTACCTTAGTTCCACCTCTTGCTCCATCAACACCATCAAACACCTATCGCCGCCGCCAAGCCCCATTAAGAAACATTTGACCGCAACTTGATGGAGGTTCTTCATGAAAGGAGGTTGTCACGAACTTCGATACCAATCCCCTTTCTAGTCAAACATACCGCTCCCTCAAGAAGGCATGCGCATGCGCCATGGAATATCTTCATGCCGATCAAGATCAATCCGATGGCAAAAGAAAAGTTGATGGTAGGGAAAAAGATTCTACCTAGAAAATGTTGTCATCAAAACTAGACGATCAAACTTTGGCAAAAGAGAATGTTGAAAAACAAATATTCACTTGCTCCTTTTGCTTCAAAACAGGCGACTACATAGTTTTTTGTGCTTCTTGAACACATCCGTTTCATACAAAATGTAGGGGAACCGACGATCACATCGTGTTTGTGTATGTTTTGTCACCAAGATAGCAGCGACATGACATGCAATCAGTGTAACCGTCCTTTTCACGTTGATTGTCGGTGGCCTCCCTTTCTTTTTGATGGAATTTTTTGCTCAACCATTTGTAAAAAACTGTTTTCTGACCTGATCAAGATTTCAAATAAATAGTTTCCGTTAGACGACGTTAGGGGACTCACTTGGGGTTTATGGAAGATCGCAACTGATGAAAACACATGCCAAGATAATACGAACATCAATCGCAAACTGCAGCAGGCATCGAAAGTAATGAAGGCTTGTTTTTCTGGTGTAACACATTGTTGGTCAACAGAAGATTTACTGCAAGACATTATATTTGGGAGATGTTCCAATAATCAAAATCTTAAAGGCTTTTATTCTGCACTTTTAGAAAAGATCAGGAAGGCTGCTACCGTCATGATATTGAAGGTACACCGCTCTAGATTTGCAGAGTTTCCATTCGTAGGTACCATGTCCTGGTACCAGAAGCAGGGTCTTTGTCGCCTCCTTATTGCAAAACTTGCCGATACACTAGGTGAGTTGGGTGTCGAAAAGACCGTGCTTCCAGCAGTTCCGAGTAATCGTGTTTGTGTTGGCTGGCGAGGAGCGCGATTGTTGTTGGCGGCTTTATAAATATGATGGTGTATGGTGATTGGCAGTGGTTGTTACAGGATGAGTGGAGATGGTGGAGATGGTGGTGTATGACAGCTGTATAAGGTGGATAGGGTTATTGGCGAAAAAGATTGTGTTTGGGTGGATTTTAAGTTTCATTCCCTTAAAATTAGGATTTTATTTTGTGATTCAACAAAACTTCTATAAATATAGGATGTTAATTTAGATATTAATTAATTTAATTAAAAAAAATATTACGACACCCTTGTATTGGACCATATTTGGTCTTACATTCACACAATAATTGTGGTTTATATATTATCCTAACTCTCACTCACTCACTCACTTACTCTCTCTCTCTCTCTCTCTCTCTCTATATATATATATATATATATATATATATATATATATATATATATATATATATATATATATATATATATATATATATATATATATATATATATATATATATATATATATAGGGAAGGGTTCAAATGAGAACAACTAAAAGATTGAGAACCATGAGAACCACTAATTCACAGTTTAATAAAAATATTACATTATAGTATTCACAGTTTAATAACTAGAAATTTTATTATATTGTGAATATTGTAAAACGTATTAAAAAATAAGGAAATTTATTAATTTTGATGTATTTTCACATAATAAACAAGTGTGAAAAAACAAAAAAACGAAAAAAAACATAATTCTTAATGTGTGAATATCGGTTCTCACGGTTCTTAATCTTTTAGTGGTTCTCATTTGAACCTATTCCTATATATATATATATATATATATATATATATATATATATATATATATATATATATATATATATATATATATATATATATATATATATATATATATATATATATATATATATATACACACACACACTATCACCTTCACCTAACCGTATGAACTGATTTAAGAAATCAACATGTAAAATGAAAGAGTTATACGTGTCTGGTAATAAGTTTAAATAATAGATATTTAGTACAATCAATAAGATTAGGTTGGGTTGAGTTATGTTTTTATATTCATGTTAGAAATTAAAAAAAATACGTTATTATGATAATGACTTAATTGATTACACAAACTTTAATACGTTTCAAAAAACTTTTGTTATGTTTACTTTCTCATATTTATAATCAGGTTTTTATATTGCGGAAATATAATGTAACCTAAGTCGATTTATTTTTATACAGATAATAATCAAATATATTTTTAATTGGAATTTAGCAACAACCTGATTAATATTTATGAGTTAACCTAGAGATATAATCTGGTTAAGTAAAGGAGGTAATACTATCATCTACAAAATCCAACTATTACCTTTTAATAACCATTGTTTATGTTTACACTTGTCTATGGAAAAAAAACTCACACCTAACGCGGTGGATCTTTTCAAACAACGCGGTTGACGTGAATCTTTCCAACCAAGGAAGAAAGTTTGTATTGTTTACATGGGTCACTTTTAATTAATATATATTTTATGGATTTGATGACAGGGCAAAAAAGATAACGATATTAAGATTTAATATCTTTTAAAAAATTAATTTACAAAGCTTACGAATCTTAGTTAGCTCGAGGATAAAAGATTTAGCTTTGTCCACCTGATTTTTTTGCAAAGGAAGCTCAACTGCTCAAGTACTAATTCAACCACAAAACCACTTACCTTGACGATTAAAAAGAAAGGACAAACCGTAAATATGTTGAAAACCTACAATTATGGTATTCGGCATGCATCAAAGCACATGAGTTGCACCAATCACACAATCAATGGGTTGGTTTGGGTCGGTTTTGACCTAAAACCGACCCCAAACCAATAAGTTTCGGTTTCTAAAATTTAAAAACCCAAACCAAAACGAAACCAATGGGTTTGGTTTCTCAGTTTTTACTTGTTCAATATCGGGTTTAAACCCAACAAGAACCAAATTCAAGGTTTTTGATTCATTCCTTTAACATTTTACTTATTTATATTAGAGTTAAAGATAAAGAGTTTTATACCTCTACCGATGTGGGATGAGTTCAAAGCTGGAAAACTCAAATATGGCAAAATAAAGTCAAATTGCATTGGAAACCAGCGACCTCCCACTTCCACTACTCAAACGTCAAACACCTTAACCACCACACCAGACGTCTATTTGTGATTGTAATTCACAGAATACAAATATGAGCATACATACTTCTCTCTCTCTCTCTCTCTCTCTCTCTCTCTCTATATATATATATATATATATATATATATATATATATATATATATATATATATATATATATATATATATATATATATATATATATATATATATATATATATATATATATATATATATATATATATATATATATATATATATATATATATATATATATATATAAAAAATAAATTTCGGTTCGGTTCGATGTTTCTCGGTTTTTACAATCCTAAAAACCGAAACCGAACCAAAAATTTTCGGTTTTTAAAAAATACAAACCCAAACCGTCGGTTTAGTTTCGGTTTCGGTTTTGTCAGAGTTTTTCAGTTTCGATTTTGCTCACCCCTATTGAATCAAACAAACAAAAATTACCTCCATTGTATTTTATTCTTGAATTGAAGGACAATAAAATTTATAGTTCGCTACACAAACCTGCTTTCATGCAACTCAGTTTGGACCGTTAATATAAAATCGTTGACAAGTTATACATGAGAAAAACATTTTGTATTCAAGAACTTATAGGGATAACCATCGAGAAAGGCTTTTCATATTAGAATAAGTATCGGGCCCTTAAAAAACCGAATGTGCTTGAAAATGACTCAAAAATACATTCATAATTGATTGAAGGTGTCAATGTCTATAAGAAAAGGCGCATAAGGATATTTGGATACAAGTAGATATTTTAACAGCATATGGATAAATAAGAGAATCTCTTGATAACAACTTTTATATATATATATATATATATATATATATATATATATATATATATATATATATATATATATATATATATATATATATATATATATATATATATATATATATATATATATATATATATATATATATATATATATATATATATATATATATATATATATATATATATATATATATATATATATATATATATATATATATATATATATATATATATATATATATATATATATATATATATATATATATATATTCCGTTTCAAGGAAGAACCAATATTTTCCTAGGAACCGTAGGAACTTTTTGACTAAAATTATTTTTTCAAAAAAAATGACATAATACATCTAGTCGCTTATATTTAAGACTTTTTGTCAAAAAAAATTTTGAAAAATAATATGTATACACGAAATGTGCATATATGCATTTTTTTCGCACATGTGTATATGATCACGTTTCGTGCACATGTGCACATTTCGTGTATATATATATTATTTTTTCAATTTTTTTTAAAAAGGTCTTAAATATAAGCGATTAGGTGTATTATGTCATTTTTTTTTAAAAAAATTTTCAATAAAAAAGTTCCTACGGTTCCTAGGAAAATATTGGTTCCCATTTGATATTTAGTCTATATATATATATATATATATATATATATATATATATATATATATATATATATATATATATATATATATATATATATATATATATATATATATATATATATATATATATATATATATATATATATATATATATATATATATATATATATATATATATATATATATATATATATATATATATATATATATATATGTGTGTGTGTCACACCATCTTCCAATAGTGTTGAAAATTTATACTTATGCTTATAGATAAAACGTTTTTGTATTCAAAAGTTATAAGAATAATGCAACAAAAAATGTCTTTCGCATTACATAGAAGAAAATAGTGTTTGTTTTTTAAAAGTTAAAATAAGTTTATGGATTATATTTACAGAATAAGAGATGGATTAAACTTAAGTAGTATATAAGAAAAACCATTTGTTTTTTAAGTCTGCATGCTATACAAAAAAGTCGAAAATTAAAAAAAAAATAGTTTTTTAAAATTAATGACACAAACGATATATCATTATTGAAAATACAACTACATAGTACACTGAGGTCCATAATTTTGTACTACCTCTAATAATCCAAAAATGTAAGATGTGTCGTTTCTAACCAGCACCGAATCTTTAACAAATATAAAATATTAGAGATTATTAATAATAAATGAAAATTTATTTAAAATAGAAATGGATATTGTCAAAAGTATAAGTGATACTATTTTTTTCAATCATAGCAATGTTAAACATATTTTCATATTTTCATAACTCTATTACATTATAGAAATATAAAAGAAAAAAACATAATGTAATTCGATTGAAATTCTTTTAGAAGTTAAAAAAATGTCTTTTTGTAATTGTCATTTATGTTAATTCTTACCTATATTAAACATATTTCTCACAAATCATGATAATTATAAGATTTATAATTATCATGATAACTTAAGTTGGTCATTCGGTCTCTATTCTCAGAAACGTCAGTAGCAAGGCAAGGGGACGAAAGTCTAGTAGCAAGGCAAGGGGACGAAATTCTGGAC
The DNA here is from genome assembly GCA_023525715.1 of Cichorium intybus. NCBI lineage: Eukaryota > Viridiplantae > Streptophyta > Magnoliopsida > Asterales > Asteraceae > Cichorium > Cichorium intybus. The sequence continues at coordinate 37,570,239 of CM042013.1, read as the reverse complement.
TTCAGTAAGCCAAAATCAAATAGGAAACCCCAAGGATTGAAGGATTGGACATCATTATCATCATTTTGAAGATAAATTCCTAAATCCTCTTATAAGAATGATGGTTATAAGCTGAATTGGGTTGAAGGACTGTTAACCCTAGTTGTCTTATGGTCATGTATAGCCTAAACACGGACTATAATAGTGAATGAAGAACATATGATGTGTTCTTCAAGATGATTAGATTGGGTTACAAGAATTAAGTCTTGGTTAGGGATTTAATCATAAAATCTAGACTAATAATTGATGTGATTAGTATTTCTAAGTGTTTAATATTAAAAGTAAACTGAAAAGAAGCCAAAAACAAGGCTTGAGGATGGTCAGAATCACTACAGACCATATCTGGTCACTTGCTTAGGACGCGGCGCTAAGACCCTTAGGTCATGATGCAAAGTGTCTAAAGACACGATGGAACCTGTTGCATTGTATTGGGCACGACACGAGGTGCGTCTCAGTATTACTAAGTTGCAAAAAGGAGTTAAGATGGTTACTGAATGCTTTTATATATATATATATATATATATATATATATATATATATATATATATATATATATATATATATATATATACACACGCATGAAAATGAAATGTAGGTTGACTTGGACGGAGGTGTGTTTTTGACATTATGTTGACGTACTTCTTTACCACTACTGATTTGTGTTATCAGGTGAGTAACCACTTCTTTTCCCACCTTATTGATGTGGTTGGCAATGCTATGCATTTATATATGTGCCTAAGTGGTTCGTAGCCTTAGTGGCTAAGAATTAGGATTAAATATGAATCACAAGTATTGTGTGAATGTGTGACCAAATTATGACCACTAGATTAAAAGAATGAAAGGTTGTGATCTTAGGGTACATGATATTATCATAGAATAATATTTACTATATAATTTGACTTAATTAATTATAATGGTAGATATAACATTTTATTAATAAAGATAAATTAAATACTACCTATATTTTAGGTAACTAAATCATATTAATTAATATAAATCAAATCAAATCTTGGACTTTATTCAATATAATAAAATTAAATTAGATTTTTTTAGAATATGACTTTCATTCAACATGTTTAAAAATTTTCAATTCGTTCTCATATATATTTTTTTCATTCTTAAAGAATACGACCAAATTCAATATATTGTTTTTGAATTAACTCTCTTAAAGTATATGAATGCATATTTTCAAGTAAAACAATTTTGATTGCATCAAAATAATAATAATTCTTATTACAAATTCCAAATGCAAGAGTAAGCATTTCTAAAGAATAAATTTGAATTGTATTCATTTTCTACTAGATTATTCATTTTTGAATCGTATTTAAAGTTTAATAATAATTCTTATTACAAATTATAAATGCAAAAATAAATCTGAATCGCATATATTATCTACTAAATTATTTCAAGTGGGACCAAAACCTTCATTCACAACTTAATAATACCGTATTTAAAATTTAATAATGTCGCACTTAAAAACTCTTATTTTTTTTTCTTATTTTTTATGATAAAAAAAATTAAATAGCCTTTTTCAAATACTTGAAAACTTTAAAATAAAACAAAAACTATCATTAAAAATCGCAAAGAACATCTATCTACAGATCTATTTAACATCCACTCAACAAAATTTGCCGTGAAAGGCAAACCTTATTTACCAACCAACACTACAATTTAGTCGATTTTGTAGAATGACCAACGATCAAATAACATAACTCATAAATGATTTTGACGACTCAACATCACTTTATGTTTTTGAGAATTTAGTCCAAATTAAATTATAAAGACTGTGTTCAAATATCTTTAAATTTATGTCTATGAAAAGAAATTATTGTTTAAAGAGTCAAGAAAAAAGATGAAATCAAAATTACGATTAACTTCGTTTGCTTGTATTATATTTTGATCATCCAACATTTTAAAATTAAAGGCCTTTTAATCATTCAAGTATTCAACAAGACTTTGTACAAATGATGTCGGTTAAGAAAAAAAAAAAACAGTTTTTTAATTTAATTATTTATTTAAAATGTGAGCTTAAAATGTTTTTATGTAAGATGGGCCATGCTCCTTTCGCTTTCGGCATCACGATTCTAACGTTTTATTGTACAAACCTTGAACTTCGAGCCAAACCCCACCAAGTCTCACGTTGCCCTCGGCATTCTTCCAAATAAATAAGTTTTTTACATCAACTAAAAATACATAAAGAATTTACATTTTTCAATTATTTTTTAAACCGTATTATACAGTGTAGTTTACACTTTTCAATTATAGTGCTATATTAGTTTATATATAAAATGATAGAACATAAGTAATAAAATTTCGTCAAATACATGTAGACCTAACATGATGCAATATCAAAAATAGAATTATTCATGTCAATATGCTACCATCAAATTGCATCAAATTACACCGTATAACATGATATAGAAGCTTCATGACGAGATTCCCATTTTCGAAAAGCTCAAAATGCATAGAATATTCCCCAATAATTTCAAGAGCTTTATTTATTCATATGACATTGTTCAAAGGGCTAATAACATAAAAATCACTACAGTTTGGTCAAAATCCGGTTTAAGCACTATATATTTTTTTGTTCTAAAAAAATCACTCATACTTTCAAAAAAATTCGTAAAAACCACTCATATTTTCAAAAAGATACATTGCGACCACTATAACAAATTAAAGTCATGATTGTATGTTGTCAAATCGGAACACTTCTTACCCCCGTCAAATTCAAAATTTAGTGGATTCACTTGGACACTCTATGCATTCACAACGTGGCCGAAGAGTTGTAGTTACGAAAACTAAAATTATATTTAGACAACATTATGTATCGTTTTCACTGCAATGAAGTTCCAATATTTGCTTAAAATGTCGATAGAAAACTTTTCACATAACCTTTCGATGAAAAAAATCGTTAAAAGTTATAAAATAAAATGAACAGTGGTAAATATGATTTTTTTTGAAAGTATGGGTGGTTTTTATGGAACAAAAAAAAAATATAGTGGTTAAACCAGAATTTTGCTCAAATTACGGTGGTTTTTATGTTATTAGCCCTTGTTCAAAAGCTATTTTCATACAATTTCTCGTGTTTGACATGCAGTAGTATCTTAGATGAAGGAAATTTTAATGAACATTTTTTAAAGATTTTTCACTATTTTTTATATTATCATAATATTACACCTTACTAGTATCACAGACTAATAAATTTAAAGAACATTATAGCGTCTATTACATAATTAAAAATTCTTTGAAAGTGTCTTCAGTTAATAAGCGTAGTCATTCTAAAGTCTCGTAAACTATTTCCAAAAGTTGTGGGGAAGTAGTTTTACTAACCTACATAAAACATGGCAATAATTGTTTATCATTCAAATGAATGGCCATAGTATGCACTGAACTCGAAGTATCTAACGGCTTCTCGCTACATAACATACCATTCAATTGTGAATGAGAACAAGATTGTCTTGTTGATCATTCTGTGAATGAGAAAAAGATTGTGATTATTTAAGTGTTAATAAAAAATAATTGTAACACTAAATAGATTGTCTCAAAAGTAGATCTATACTAATCGTAGATAATTAAAAATTATGAATTTTAATATATTTTATTTTTAAATGAATATAGAGTGTTAAAATATAAAACAAATAAATATAAAGCAAATTACAAGTTTCGTCTCTATGGAATACGAAGATTTATATATAGTCAAAATGTTGTTGCATATAAAGGTCTTTAAAGCTAAGTTTTGTTGCAATGTTCGGGTATTGAAGGTGTAAGCAATTAAATTTTATATAATTATTCTAATTTTTATAGATTTTTTTGGGAGTATGCAAGAATATCTTTGGTACTCCCAACACTTCTCCCATCCCATGTGCTCCTCTTTTCTTCCTTTCTTGTGGAGTATGCAAGAATATCTTTGTTTTACACTATAATGAACCGCCCAAGGAATGGTTACAGACCGATTCATAAGATCCATAAAACAGCTGGAGCATTGGTCAATCTGGATAGCATGAACAAAAACTTGTAATGATCGTATCTAGCTCTTTTAAATGTTTTTATCTACATCATGCTCTCATACTCCTAGTTGATGATATCCCAATCACAAATCAATTTTGAAAAAATGGTCTACCATTTGTAACTGATCGAATAAGTCAATGATCATGGGTAACGAGTATTGTTAGATAATTATGAGACCAGTTAATATCTAAATAATATATTCATAAATTCGATATTAATAGATAATGCTATTTAAAATTGTTGATGGACTGATTTTGAATAGTAGATAAACCTTATCTAGTGTTTATCATGTGGGTTGAGTTCCCGGTTGAATCAAACTCATCTCTATCCCTTAAATCTCTCACATTCGGTTATATCTCCATCTATATAAACACGTGATGAGTAGCAAATCAAATATACGAAAATACACAGATAAATTTGTGGGTATTATTTGCTGAGGGTTTAGAGAGAGCTTTTGAGATCAACTGGAAAACTAACCCTACACATCAGATCTGAAAAGCTTAATCGAAACAGGTATGTAATCTTCATTTGTTTATTTCTTTTAATCAGATTCGAGATCAAGATCTAAGGTTTTAGCTTCCGCGTTTATATTTTGGTTATCGAAAATAACCAACAATTGGTATAAGAGCCTACTCGAATCTATCAAAAGAAACTTTTGGTTTAAGATTTAACGAACTAAAACTAAAACATACCTGTTTTGCAACTTCTTTAATAAGTTACAATTTAATTCGTTTTATCTGCGTCTTTGAATATGACTTGGTTTCTTGCGAACTATAGCAGAAAAGAGATTTGGTAAATGATTATTGTTTCTTTTCTTCGATCTGTTTTTGTTTTGCGTATATATGTGGAATTAAAGTTCTAATAAGCATGTACGAACATGTTGCGTGTGTATGTATACATGCAATCTTTTCAGGAAAACATATTTTTTTCTTTAATATATATGTTTGACCGTGACCATTCAATGAACTATGATATTATTATTATATGTTTCTTTGGTACTTAAAGCAAACTATCTCATCGATATTTGTTATAGTCATAAAACCAATTGCACTTGGTATAATTTTGTTGAGGTTTGGCTGTTGGTTTATATAAAGGGTATTGAGGGTTTTATATTAATGTATATGAATTTGATATTTATCGTGTTATGAGATCTTATTTCGGTATTTGTGAAGATTTTAATTATCTCACTTCATACTCCTTTTTTGTTTGTCACTGTTAGTGGGTTTATCAAGAATTTGATATTTGTAATTTTTTTATTGCTTTATCAAAATTCTATGATAGACACACTTAAATGAATTATTTCTACGGTTGATATTCGCACAAAGTTTCTAAATTTTATTTAATGTGTCTATATTTATGGTTCGAATAGAGAATATAAATAATATGTATATTCTTATTTTTGGTTGTCAATAAATTGAATTATGATATCTTTTAATCTTTTAACATTTGGTAACTATCTATACATCGGTTCTTTTTTTTTAAGTTGTACTTTATCGCAACTATTTTTGATCGGATAGTTTTTTTATTTTTGGTATATATGAAGCGATATCTCCATTTATGATTATTAAAAGATTATATGCCTTTTGTTCATTGGGTAATTTAGACATAAATTTATTTATTCTGCTTATGGCATATTAAAGAGATATACATAAATTAAAGGTGTTGACTAGCTTTTACGGTTTTACCTAATGTTTATATTGGTAAATTTTTTGTCGTTTTCTAGTTCCTTTTTATCCAACTTGAAAATGACGGTTTTTTTTAATCGTGGACTTGTTTTTTAGTTCCAAAATATAGGTTATGGATTTTTGACTGTTTATGCTAATTAAGTTCTTTGTATTGATATCTATGGGACTAAAATCGTGTCATCGATTGATTTATTCGGGTTGTTTATTTTTGGGTTTGTTAACAAATTTCAGTTATGACATTGTTTATTTTCGAAGTAGTTTAATTGACATCAATATATCGCCAAAGCGATCTCTTTTGTGAAAATTAATTGACTGCGAATTTAAATTTTACGGTTTATGTGTTTGTCAATGCGGGTATTAATTGACCCAAAGGTTGGTTAATATTTGGTCGGATAAACACATTGTGGTGGTAAACATGTGACAATTATTTGGTTTCATGTGATTTATAAGTCAATCCAAAGAGGGGCTTATTGATCGACACAATTTATTGTCAATGTTTTATCACTATAAAACAAGATATCAGATGCAAGTTAATATTACTGTCCAAAGACTTGATATTAATGTTGTGTTGATATATTATGATGTTGTCATAAATTGAATTTTAAATATTATAGTTTATGTGTGTATTAATGCGGATATTAATCGACCCAAAGGTAGATTAATATTTGGTCGAATAAACACATATGTAGCGGTAAACATATGACAATTATTTGGTTCCATGTGATTAATAAGTCAATCCAAAGAGGGGCTTATTAATTTATATGATTTATTGTCAATGTTTTATCACTAAAACAAGATATCTGTTGCAAGTTAATATTATTGTCCAAAGACTTGATATTAATGTTGTGTTGATACCTTGCAATATAGTCGTAATTTGAATTTATTGATTAAAGTTTATGGATTAATGAGCATAAAGAAGGAATATGTTATTTATGTTCTCAAAACATAAAATTTGAGTCCTGACATAATATTTGCAATATGAATGTTATTTATGCGCTTCACGGGACCATCTTTACGGAATGGAATCAGAGCATTATGTTAGTTCTCTGTTGCATGCATCTTGACAATGCAATTTGGATATAGCAACGTTCTTTGAGGATGTTGAGTTTGGGGGAGAAATAAGGTTAGAAACATTGTCATTAAGGAGCAATCTATCATGATTCATGTTATTGTTTCTGATTATGTGTGGATTGTAAGTATCTACTGCTGAAGTAGTAATTCATGAATAAGGACCGACAATGTTGTTCAATCTCCCATTTATAATGAACAAACTCAACAACCTCAACTTATGAGATCCCATCTATAGCACCATGAGTTTCATCATATCATTATCTCGTTTGGTTTTGAGATAAAAGCATAAGATGATTTGTGTATCAAAATTATAGTGGGTGTAAATATATATTTATGGTTTTAGACGATAATATTGAGAACACATGATCATACAATTAAATGCTATATGCTCACATATAGAAAATAAGATATTTTGGAGATCATTGGGTATTATGGTTTTTTTTTTGTTTTATTTGATGCCAAGATAGTTACCGATCCATATCGGGCCACATTTTCCTGGTAGCAGGATGGCCTATTTCATGAAAGAGTTTTAAGCAGCCTTTGGTAACTTCTTCCACTATGGCGGCATAAGTGATAGCATGCTTTGAGGCATCATATCACGGGATATGGTTGCGGAATTTTGTTACATGGCTGCATATTATTGGTATTGAAAGACCATTAAAGTTGTATTGTGGCAATAAGTCAGCAGTGTTATATTCCAATTACAACAGAAGTTCTACTAAGTCAAAAGATATTGACATCAGGTTTCTAGTTGTTAAATAAAGAGTGCAAAACGGAAAGTTTTTTTTTAATAAAGCACATTGGGACAAACTCCATGATAGCGGATCCGCTCACGAAAGGATTACCTCCCAAGGTCTTTCACGAGCATACTACACACATGGGTGTGATAAGGATTGATGATATTTTGTTTTAGTAGGAGTATTGCATGTTATTTTGTTGCTTTATGTTTTTCTTAAGAATAATTATATATTTCTGTACAGAATTAAGGATTCGGTTTATTCCATAATTATTTGCACTTATTTGAAGTTTGATCTCACTTCAAACTAAATAGGGACTCGTAGGAAATCTAAATTGATTTCAAAACCACACATTTATGGTTAATCTATGTCATTTAGTCATATATGTATATGTGACCATTGATGAGTTTAGTTACGTAAATTGTAACAAAGACTGCTTTGATCCTATACTGTTGTGATTAATTGACGAGATTGTTTAAGGGTACCAATGCTATGATAACATATGTTAAAGCGCTTATATGGTTATGTATACATTTAGATATTCATGGTCCAGTGGGAGATTGTTGGATAATTATGGGACCAGTTAATGTCTAAATAATATATTGTTATCATAAATTCGATATTAATAGATAATGCTATTTAAAATTGTTGATGGACTGATTTTGAATAGTAGATAAACCTTATCTAGTGTTTATCCTGTGGGTTGAGTTTCCGGTTGAATCAAACTCATCTCTATCCCTTAAATCTCTCACATTCGGTTATATCTCCATCTATATAAACACGTGATGAGTAGCAAATCAAATATACGAAAATTCACAGATAAATTCGTGGGTATTATTTGCTAAGAGAGAGCTTTTGAGATCAACTGGAAAACTAACCCTACACATCAGATCTGAAAAGCTTAATCGAAACAGGTATGTAATCTTCGTTTGTTTATTTCTTTTAATCAGATTCGAGATCAAGATCTAAGGTTTTAGCTTCCGCGTTTATATATTGGTTATCGAAAATAACCAACAAGTATCTATTCATCACAGTCTCCTTATTCAACAGATCGAATGTGCTCAAAGATTGAAAATTAGTGGGACATTGTAATTTCTTCGCCTTCGAAATTGATTGCCTTGTTTGTATGGTCAAATCCGATGGATTTCAAGAGTTTAAATAAGCGATAGTTTTCTTATCTGCCATTTGGCGTTCAAGGATAAATTGAGATGAAAATGTTTTCCAAGAAGGATGAATGCAATTGAAGTATCTTTTTGATGTTGTTATGACCATTCTTTTATTGATTTTTGTCTCATTATAGTAAGTTCAAAGGTTCTTGTCAAATCAACTAAAAGAACCAAGTTGAATATCTTGTATGATTTCTCGTAGGTGAGACATGTTTAAAACGGAACCATATTATATGAATTAACCGGAGAGCCCTCACAACCGTTAGATCAAAAGGTCAATGATTTAGATTGAAAGCAGTTTAAATTGTTACAAGCAGTTATAAAAGTCACGCCCCTACCAATCACAATACTCAAATGAACTTAATCAACAATCGATATTGAGTTGAATTATTATGTTATATAATTTGGTTTTGTATTGATCTCGTCGTTCTCGTGGATACATTGCCGGGTTATAATAAAATCCTTCTATTAATTTAAAAATATGTAAACAAAATCATCGTATATTAAGTTTTTAAAAATTTCTTAACTATTTAATAAATTGATAGACAAAATGATCAAAAGAATTATTGTTACTTTTATTGGAATCATTAAAATCTAAAATTTGATAATTTGTCTTTTCCATCAACTATGAGCTAATTACTTTTTATTAAGGAAATCTTCAAAATTTTGAATCACATGTAGTTTCAATGATTAATTTTTTTTTAATGATATTATTAACAATGTAAATGCGAGTGAAATTTTGGCAGAATATGTAAAAGATAAAAGATAGATAAATAATGATAATTTAGATAAAACTATTTATTTGAATATGAATAAAATATAGAGAAAATGACAAATTAGGCTAATCATATAAGACATTTTCCAAAACATAAGCAAAAAAAACAAGATGACCAAATTACCCAGGATTTTCGTACGCCATGGCCTACGGAAATCTTCATGGGTTGCGAGAATCTGTGTGACGCACAAAATGACGTTGTTTTGAGGGTGCTGACATGAGAAAAAACCTTTAATGGACTACGAAAATCTCGACCCATGGGCTGAACCTAGAAGCCTGTAAAAACCCTACATATTTAAACCTTTTTTATTACTTTTCAACACTTACACACAACTTTTTTGCAAGCATTTCTCTTTTAAGCAAATGTAAGTATCATTCTATGAAGCAAAATGGTAGACAACAAGGACAACTTACCTATTGCGGTAAGTTTTCTATGCATTGTGTTTGTTTTTCGTACAAAATTACGTGTATTTCACACTTTAGCACACATTACCTGTAAAAGAATACATTTTCTCAGGTAGCAAGTGATTTTTGCAGACATACACCTGCGAAAATCTACAACTGCCTAAGAAAATGTATTTTTTTCGCAGGCCATAACCTGCAAAAAAAGTCATGGACATGCAAAAAACTTATTATTTTTTATTTCTTGTTTTTTGGTCGTATTTAACATGAGTACATTTACCCTAGAAGTATGAATTTAAAAGCCACTGCGGGTTACGTAACATAGACATCGGATGGATTAAGTGGTGAAATACTAGAATTATTTCGTTTAACTGCATTTGGATATCGGGAGGATGTACCTAGGGCTAAGGGGGATGGATTGCTTGTGCACAAGGTGATGTTGCACGAGGTGCGACCGTATACATAAATAATTACGCAAGAGCGAGTGAGATTTTTGTTTGGGGAAGACCATGTGTAGTTTGGGCATAAATAATTTTGTCTGATTACCATCTTCAAATTTGGGAGATGGTTTCCGGATGTAAATAAAGATATAAAACACGTCGGTTGATCGTTCGAACAACGCTGATTCCTCGCAGAAACGGATAGGTCATTGACTATTGGCCATTTATACAATCATATATTTAGGGATACACTTTTATATATTTCAGACGAAGATGCTCTCTAAGCATGTTTGTTGTATATATTATGTAAGAGATTTTTGGGAAAGGAGAAAAATAAGAAAGTTACAATTGGGTGGCTTACATTGGCAGAACGATTTGATTTATGGAACATGTATGCATTATTTGTTGTATGTTTGTGTTATAATAGTTATTTTATAAATTAATTCTAATTAAATTGACTATGTTACAAATATGCATAGAGAAGTTTCTTGTGACAACAGACGTATGTGGAGATGTGGGTCTCTTAAAGTGTATGCATCTGTTGTTATATCTTTATGTACAGTTAGGATGAATAAGTAAATTATTTTTATAATTTATAATAGTTTAATTATTATTTTCCCTAAAATATAATTAAAATAAATAAATAATTTAACAAATAGTTAGAAAAAAACCGGGCATGACATTTCACATGCTTTCTTCAACTTCTTGAATAATACAGATTGGACCCCTTGTGCTTCTGGAAATAATGGTTGACCGTATCAACGCAAACCATGGTGGAAGTTGGATCGAGTGAATAAATTATTTTATACTTATATAAAAATGTATACATACACGCACACACATAGAGATAGAAAAACATACACACACACGCACGCACACACACACACACACACACACACACACATATATATATATATATATATATATATATATATATATATATATATATATATATATATAATTCTTTGATAAATATAAAAGTTATAATTTTTTGTTGAACATGTATATTTTCCAATAAATATGAAGAACGATTGGTGAGCTATGGCTGGACATGATATATATATATATATATATATATATATATATATATATATATATATATATATATATATATATATATATATATATATATATATATATATATATATATATATATATATATATCAACCTGCTTTCAAGAAGCAGTTGTGGTTTGCTTCAACAAGTAAGGAAGTTCCTACAATGTCAGAACAAAGTTGAAAAGATCCTTCACAACATTGACTATTGGGACAAGATATGATCACCACCACAACATGTCTAATATAATGATTCATTTCGATTGAAGGTGTACCACAACAATCTGAATTCTAAAAGATTAAGGAATCTGGATGTGTTTGTATTTGGAAATCTTGGTCTTGGGCGTTGGTTTGGGTGTAGTTTCTACTACAAATTCTTTTGCTTTGAGTTTTAGATATAGGACGACATCTATATTTTGGGGTTCTTATCAACATCCCTTATGTTGATGATTGGTGTTGTCTAAAACGTTTCTGTACCACCTTTCATTACATTATATTTTATCACTACGTTGTTGAAAAACAATTCATCTTTCATTAAATATATTTTTGTTACTTGGCTACAATTAATGACAAAACGGTAAAATGAAAAATTATGCATGACATGAAACTGAAATATGTTAAAAAAATCAGGTTAAAATGAGATAATATGAATAAATTACTAGCTTGAAAATTTGAACAAAAAATAAAAAACTCGGTATAAAGGCAATTTGGTAAATATGATATAATACAAGGGTAAATTGGATATTACTATTCATGAAAACTGTAGTAAGAGGAGTCATGTCAACACGAAAGTTATAAAAGATATGTAAAAAGTTTTATTGTTATGTCGAACCTAAAAAAACACATATATCATAGTCAAATTACTACTGGAATTCACAATCAAAATAATGGAAATTACAATAAATTAATTATTATATAAAGTGCTGTCATCCTCTTACTCTCTACTTTTATAAAAAATGAATTCATTTGAAAATGGTTTTTGGCATTACGAAGAGGGAGATTGCTATATCTGTTCCGATATTAACCCATTTCCTTAAGTGAAACCATGTAAGCCTAGATTTTCTATTGTCGACCCCCTACCTGATAAAATGCCCTAGCATATATTTGAAACAATGAAGAATGTTGAAGAAGACAACCACAGAGACTTTGAAAATACAAGGAAACTAAATGAACGTGTAGAAACTCTTTGTGCATGATTGAAAGAAAAGCAGAAATGGGGCTAAGATACAGAACAAACTTAAAGAGGAAGATAAATGGATTGAGATTAAGGAAGTGGAAATTTCCAACCTAGTAAAAGAACAAAGCCGTCTTGGAGATGTTGTAAGAATTGGATTTCATTGACCACGAAAAGGTACAATCTCCCAATTTGTGGCCCAAAAAGTAAGATTGTAATTGAATGTAATGACAACAATAATATAATATTTTGTATCCCTTTTATGTAAGTGTTTTAAGGAACCACTTTTCAATTTAACGTAACTTCTTTCATTTAATCCATAACATAATAAGTTTAGTTAAGATAGTTACAATCGTACATAACACGAGACACATTACTATCTAGATTAAGTTAAACTTGTATTTCGAAGAGAGATTCCTTGAAGAGGCAAGTCGGCACATTTAATCATTTATCGTGAACTTCAAACAATTCTATGTAAGTTTCAATTAATTCAAACACAGTGTCAAGGAACTCACTTCGTTCCTCAAGTGTTGCTCCAGACCCATATCATTCTTCGATTATTGCCATCGGGTTGAAAATTTTCTAAATGTGTTTGATCATTGTAATGACGAACATTTGCATATTGTAAAGCCATAACGTTATTTGCTCATCATGTTTTTGATTAGTAAATAGGACTGCAAGTATAGCCAATTGCCTTTCCACCTGCTGATATGCGCTGGCAAACTGAAATACAGTACTACGTACGAGTTCTTGTTGTCTAACAAACAGGGATATTAACTCATGCTCGACCCCTTGTCCCGACGACAATATTTGGTTTGGTTACCGGTGGTTGTTACGTTTTCATCGAATAACAATAAATAAATACCGTTTCAGATGCATTTTCATTGTTTTCAGACATTCTCTTACGCTATGTTCTCTAGTTTTTAAATGAATGGAAAGGGATGGAAAGAAATGGAAGGGAAGTAAATAGAAGGAAAATTCAGATAAGTATTTATGTTCTTGAGTTGAGGAGAATGGATGGGGATAGAAGAGAAATTTACGTTTCAGGTGCATTTTTATTGTTTTCAGACATTATCTTAAGAACACGTTTCAGAGCTGGAGCCCTTCAAAATACTTTAATTCCATTAGCTAAATGAACTCAATAACATAGCGTTAGTGAAGAATCTCTTGCGGTTTGCGATTTTGTAGTTTAGAATTACAAAAAAAAAAAAAACTTAAATACCGATGACCACTTTAGCTACGCCTTGTAACTTTTTTCAAAGGCCAAATCAATCAAAACAGCATCATATAGTGTTGCAAGAAGTTTTTCGCAGACCACATATGACCTACAAAAATCCTTGCTATTTTGTTTTTTACTTTTTTTTTTTTTAGGAAAATGAACTACATAATTAGCCTTGTCATTTTCTCTAAAAGATAACCCGTAATCGTAATCAAAATTATCAGTTAGCTAGGCAACGACAATCCGTTGGACATTATGTCGGAAACCCCCTATAAATACAATGTCATTGATTTACGAAAGCAAAACAAACCGTCAATAGATCTCCGATAAAGTCAACAATTCTAGATAGAGAAAGCAGAGTGTCGGAGAGAGAGGACAGAGGAGTCGTGGACTGCTGAAACCGGTGATGCGTGGATGCAGGTGGCAGAACAATGAAGAGATCACGGTGGAAACTTTCTTCTTCTTCTAACAAGTTATATTAAAATGTCAACTCGTAGCTCCGTCTGAGCCCTAGCGCCTAATCCTTATTTCAGTTAATTTTACAGCAGAAGCTTCCACGTAAGAAATTGATGTTCTTTTCGCCCATTGTTTTTCTTCTTTTGATCCGCGTTTCCGTTGTATTCCGTTGAAAAGTTTGAAACGTCTTGAATTATTCTTTTTCATGACTTGTATATAATGTTCACGATGATGAACAGTTTGTTAGGGATACGGAGGAATTAACGAAATGACGACGGAGGTAGCGAAATTGCTGTATATAGTGGTGGAGGAGGATGAAGAAACGAAAGGGAACGAAGAATCGTCGTTTAGATATACTCGTCCTGTTCTTCAAAGCACTTTGCAGTTGATGGGCTGCAAAGCACGTCACGCCTTCAAGGTCTAGTAATTCAATTTCTGATCATACACTCAATTTGTTGAAATTGAATCTCAATTGATGATCATGTAGTAGCTGTGTTGTGAATATAAATTCCAGATTTGGATGTAAATTTTTTCTTATTTCTGTAAAATTAGTTAGATCTCCACGAATCTTACTGTTGAACCGAAAGCGATGTTTTACCCTATAGCTTTGACCAGAAAGCGACCTGTCTCCAATTTGACCTCTTGCCCTAATTCTCGGTTTCTTCAGAGAATTTTATTTTACAAACGATGTCGTCCTTCAAATTTCAATTCGATTTTCTTGCACCAGTTGATCTATGGTCTCTACTTTTAGCTACTTTGACCCATAATTGTTCTCTCGCCCTTAAATTCTGTATCATACACAGTAATCACCATAGTTTTATAAGTTCTGGGACTATGATGATAGTGACATGAAAACTGATCTTGTAAGATTAAATTCCACTGAATATGATCTTACTTTCTTACAGATAAGCAAAAGGGTATTTGAAATCATGAGAAACAAATGCTTAGAGGACACTTTGGCTGACATAGGTGTAATTCAATGGGGTAAAGATTTCCTGAAAGTTCATCCTCTGTCTGATAAGATGAATGGAAGCAATCAAGTGGTTTCAGAGAAAGATGGAAAGCCTTTTGAATCATACAAAAAGCGCACTACAATTGTCATCAAAAGAAGGAGTTTCATAGATGTTGTATGTGATGCTCTTTCTGAATACAAGTATATTGGTCCAAATCAGAGGGCTGACTTTGTTTTAGCCTGCAGGTATCCTTAATTTAATGTAATCATTCATTCTATACCGACAAAGGCCACAAATATGTTAGAAATTCATTACTGACAGATGGATTGGGTTAAATGCAATAAATAGCAATATACTTCCATTGATTTATCAATTATAGCATTCTACTTTCCTTTCTTCCTACTACAACATTGAAAAAGCTAACCGATTATAATGATATCATCCATATAAAGAAAATTTCACTGCTATAATTGGGTAGACTTTTCAAAGTATAATTTCCTAATAAGAAAAAAATGAAAGTACAATGCTACAATTTGATAAATTTTTCATACTACAATGTCCTAATAAGAAAAAAACTAAAATTAAAACGCTGTAATAGACAGAAATGAAAGAAGGTTGCTGTAATACACAAATAAACAAAAGTACGTTGCTATTTCTTGCACTTATCCCATAAAGATTAAATACTTTCTGCCTTCTTTTTTTCAGAATTCGCGAAAGAAAGGAATCTGTTACTGTGCTACTCTGTGGTACTAGTGGATGTGGCAAATCTACATTGTCTGCTTTGCTGGTATGTCATAAATATTCCATTTTTCTTTTTTCATAATTTATTTAAATAAAACTCTCTATCTTTTATCTTCACATTGTTATCTTCTATATCTTTCGGTACTTGAAGAAGCAAGTTCTTGATCTTCTATAGTAACAAGATTCTTAAACTCATTCTTTCTTGTAGTTTGATACAATAAACAAATCAATGAAAGTACATTGCTATTTCAGGCAAGCAGATTAGGGATCACAACTGTTATATCTACAGATTCAATACGACATATGATGAGAAGCTTTGTTGATGAAAAACAAAATCCACTCCTATGGTCTTCTACTTACCATGCAGGCGAACATTTAGACCCTATAGCTGTTTCAGAAGCCAAAGCCAAATTAAAAGCTACAAAAGAGTTTGATACTTCCAAAACTGACCCTACACCTAAAGAAGCTTCTAGTTTGACCACGGTTGACTTAATTAGCCCTAAACAAATGGCCATTGAGGGATTTAAAGCACAAAGTGAAATGGTGATTGATAGTCTTGATAGACTTATAACCGCATGGGAAGACCGTAAAGAATCAGTCATTGTGGAGGGTGTCCACCTCAGCCTTAATTTTGTGGTATGTATTACAAATTTGCAATCTTTTCATTTTTATAAGGCCTGTTTCTTTTTTACTTAATGTGATTAATGGGTTAAGTCAAAAAACCTGGCTTAATATATTAAAACACTAACCCTTTACCCTATTCGCCTTACCAACTCGAACGTTTAAATTGATGAATATTTTTTTGGAATGCAAGGGTAAAATGGTCATTTAGTCTCATTAAGGCAGTTCATTCAGTCTAGACTTTTTAAGTACACATCTCTTTATCCAAATTCACAACCTTTCCACTTTTTTCACTTAATGTGCTTAATGTGTTAAGCACTTAATCTAAGACAACTACACATGGTTGTTTCTTTTTGACTTAATATGGACATGTTGACTTAATGGTTTAAGAAAAAAAAACCCTGGTTTAATGTATTCATACAAAAAAGTACTTATAGTACTAACATCTTATCTTATAAAGTATTAAGCATTTGAGAGTATTATCATCCTCTTACGTATATGCTTTTTCTTTTATGTCAACCTCTTGCGTATTAAGCTTTTTTGTTAAATTAAATGCAAATTTTAACGTAAAAGCTTAATACTTTAGGACGTGTTATTTTAAAATACCCCATAATTTATATATTTAGTCCTAACCCTTTACCTATTTGCCCTCTTTTTTCCTTTCACGTTAAAATTCATCAAGATTTTGAAATTTGTTTTTTTTCGAAAGCAAGGGTAAAATGGTCATTTAGTCTCGTTCAAATGGTTTATTCAGTCTAGAAAAGAAAAAGAAACAGACCTTATGTATACATCACTTTATCCACATTGTTATCGATTATGGGATAAAAAAGAAACAACCCCTTAATGTTTAACATATGTAGCTAAAGTTTCAATTTTTTTTATTTTTATTTTTTTGTAATTTTATAGATGGGATTAATGAAAAAACATCCATCAATCATCCCATTCATGATCTACATCACAAACGAGGACAAACACATGGAAAGATTCGCGGTCCGTGCAAAATACATGACTTTAGATCCCGCAAAAAACAAATACATAAAATACATAAAAAACATAAGAACAATTCAAGAATACCTCTGCAATCGAGCCGACAAACACCTCGTCCCGAAAATAAACAACACAAATGTCGACAAAAGTGTCGCAGCGATACACGCGACGGTTTTCAGCTGCTTAAGAAGACGCGATTCCGGAGAACAACTTTACGATTCCGCCACCAACACGGTAATGGTGATTGACGAAGAGTACCGGAATCAGTGTGTGGCTAATTCCCTTGGGTCGAAAGGGATGTTTCAGTTGATTCAAAGGCAAGGGTCTTCGAGGCATTTGATGGCTCTTTTGAATAATGATGGGTCGGTTGCTAAGGCGTGGAATGCGGAGGACGGAATGGGGATTCCGGTGTCGGGGGCGGTGCAGATTGGGAGGTCGGAATCGGTGAATCTGCAGTTTGGGAAGTTTGGAATCAGTGCTTGGCCGAATGAACTTGGGTGTACTAGTCATGCTAGTAGTGTTGATGAATATATGGAAAACGGTAGTAGACATTATTCTTCGTGTTGTAGCTCACCAAAGATGTCAGAAGGACATGCGAAAGAGGTATAATTTTGATAAGAGTAATTACAATATTGGTCCCTGAAAGTTTTTTTCTTGCAATTTTGGTCCTACATTGAGGTTTTTGTGACGTTTTTTTTGGTCCTTGTTCAAAGTAAAATGACTATTTTTGGTCTTTGAGTATAGCTGTATAGCTGATTTTTTCAATTTTGGTCGAAGAAGTATAATGATTTTTTACTTGGAACATGAGTAAAAATGTTACAAAAATCTCAAATAAGGACCAAATTTACAAGAGAATTTTTTGGGACCAAAACTGAAAAAAAACAGCTATGCTCAGAGACCAAAAAGATTGTAAAAACCTCGTATGGACCAAAATTGAAAGAGAGAACTTTTTGGGACCAAAATTGAAAAAATCAGCTGTATGCATGGACCAAAAATGTAAATTTATCTTGTTATAATTTTATATTGATTAAATTATAAGGAAAGGTCTTTTGATCCTTATTTCAAGGTCTTATTGATTTTGGTCCTGGGACTTTCGATTTTGGTCCTTATTACAAGGTTTTAGGGACCAAAATCTATATGAAACCTTGAAATAAGGACCTAAATTGAAAAATGGTTAAGTTTTGGAGTAAACACAGTAAAAATCAGAAATCACAGGGAGCATTTATCTAATTTACTTGCCCATAATTTCATTCACACCCAATTGGAGGGGACGATATCGCAACAATGAGTAAACCGCAGGGACCAAATTTGTAATTTACTCTAATTTCTATTTCAGTTGAAAGAAGATTTGTCTGTTAATGGAAGTGACGAAGAAGTGGAAGATACGCGCGAGATAGACAGCGATGAGGATCTTAGTGATGATGCGAAAGAACATATGCATGAAGAGGTAAAATGACGAAAATACCCCCACTCATTTTTTGTTGCAATTATGCTCACAAAATATTCCTGTTTTTTCAATTATTTAAGATGGAAGGGTCAGTAGACGAGGAATCAACCAAATCAGATGAGGAGTACGATGATCTTGCAATGCAAGATATTCAAGAAAATGGAGACTTTAATTCAGAATTCGAATTAAAAACCAACATTTCTGGAGTCAAACTGACAGTTGACCGTTTTTTGAGAACAAAAAGTGAGCCATTGATGGATAAAAGATTGCCATCTCAAGGAAGCCTTAAAGCCCGAGGACGATCCAATAGCATTTCTGTTAAAGATGAACGATTAAGCCCACACGTTTCAAGTGGCTCACAGGGTTAGTATTGTAATTTTCACCATCTTTGTCAACCGTAGTTTCTGTACATCTCTGGTTTCCATGAATGCTTAAGAGCTTTTGTAGACAGCTATTTGTTTAGCTTTGTATGGTTTTCTAATGGAGTAGCTTCTCTTTGGCATTTCATCGAACACCTGGAATGCGGTCTTTTTGGTACGTGATATAGCTGATTGGCAATGGTTTTGATGTGTAAATGTGTCTACTACTTGGTTGGATTTACATCCTTTTTCACCTCTTCATTTACCTTTAAATCTCGATATCTTTAAAAAGAACGATTAGTGTTTTCTGCTTCTCTCTATTTGGTATTAATCACCATGGTTTATGATGGGTTTTATGAATGGTTTATGATGGATTTTTATGTTTATTAATATAGACATATTGACTTAATATGTTAAGCTATAAAAACTGGCTTGATGTATTCAAACACTAACCCTTGACCTATTTGTTCTTTTTTCCTCCCAAATCGTCTAATGCTAAAATAGATCAATATTTTGAAATTTGGTTTTTCAAATGAAATGATAAAATGGTCATTTAGTCTTATTCAAACGGTTTATTCGGTCTAAAAAGGAAAAATAAACAGACCTTGTGTATATGAGAATTATGGTGATTGGAAAAAAATAAACAACATAAATGTTGAAAAAAAAGAAACGACCTCTTAATGTGACATATGTAGCTAAATAAACAAACATTAGAACAATTCAAGAATCCTTTCGCAATCGAGCCAACAAACATCTTATACCAAAAATAAACAACATAAATGTTGAAAAAAGTGTCGCAACAATACACACGACAATTTTCAGCTGCTCAAGAAGACATGATTTTGGAGAACAACTTTACAATTCCACCACTAACACGGTAATGGTGATTGAAGAAGAGTACCATAACCCCTGTGTGGCTAATTCCCTTGGGTCGAAATGGATGTTTTAGTTGATTCAAAGACAAGGGTCTTCGTGGCATTAGATGGCTCTTTTGAATAATGATGGTTCAGTTGCTAAGGTTGGAATTTAGAGGACGAAATGGGAATTATGATGTTTGGGGCGGTACAAATTGGGAAGTTGGAATCGGTGAATTTGTAGTTTGGGAAGTTTGAAAAGAGTGATTGGATGAATGAACTTGGGTGTACTAGTCGTACGAGCAGTGTTGATGAGTTTACGGAAAATAGTAGTAGACATTAATCTTTACGTTGTAGCAGTGTAAATTTTTTAGAATGACAAGCAAAAACGATATATATTTTATAGGGTGAATTGCAATTTTGTTCCATGAGTTTAGCTGATTTTTTAATTTTGGTCCCAAAACGTTTTTTCTTGCAATTTTGGTGCTAGTTTAAGGTTATTGTAACATTTTTGTTCCATCTTCCTAGTAAAGTTACTATTTTTGGTCCTTGAGTATAGTTTATTTTTGGCAAAATAATACTGTAGCCCAACGAAGTATCAACTTCTGGTTAAAAAGATCCATAAAGTTTTTTTCTTGCATTCTGAGGGAATAATGTCATATTTGACCTGTTAAAAAGATCACTCTAACCTTTACAACCGGTTAGAGAGTAAGACCTTAAACACTTGGCAGCCCAGTCACCATGTTACAATTTAAACATTTGCCACGTCATGGACCGAGTCAACCCAGTGAGTTGAACCAGTCGACTCAGGAACAAAAAGCCCATTCACGATCCCCTCTAAGCTTAATGAAGCCTTGCCCCCTTTCTCTGACATGCCTTCCACGATGTACCTGTTTACGATCCTTAAAAGAAGCTACAACATTTTGTTTTTCACAAAAGCATTTCAACAAACAGTTGGAGAGCATTACATTATACGTAATAAGATGTGCAGGTCTGATAAGGAAACTTAAGAGAATCAGGTTTGAACATTTAAACATACCATTGATTAGTAATAAATTAAACCCACAACGCCAGTTCAAGCAATTCACAAAACATTTCATTAACCAGGAAAAGAGCATTACGCTAAAAGCATTAGAAAGTAGTGGAAACTTGATGGAACTTAACAGACTCAGCTTGCTGATGATCTTTGCAACTGATCCTCCAGGACCACCAGCCACGTCCGATGAGTCCGAACTTGTTCCCCATCTCTGCCGGCTCACCCTCGCCGTTTATGAAGAAGACCTCCACCACCCCCAATTTCCTCCTCTCGATGGCGAGTCTCTGCATCACCGATCCTGCTCCTACGATCAAACTTGCGCCCTTGTCGGAGGGGATTTCAGACTCCGGTAAAAGCCGCAATGGAGACGGCCTTGAGGAAACCAACGACAATCGATTAGGAAACATATATGATTTAGGTTGTAGCAATTTTTTTTTATCAAAATTCGAGAGGTAACCGGGTTACCCCTTCACTTTCTCCATGGTGACCTTTTAAAACCGAAAAATTCAATTTTATGCCCCTCAAAAGTAGAAAAAAAAATTTAGGGATCTTTTAAATCAGAAGTTGAAAGTTCGATGGGCTACAACGTCATTTTGCCTTTATTTTTTCAATTTTGGTTCCAAAAATATAATTGTACTTGGAGTAGGGACTAAAAAAGTTACAAAAACCTCAAATAATGACCAAAATTGTAAGAGAAAACTCTTTAGGATTAAAATTTAAAAAAAATCAGCTATACCCAGAGACAAAACATCTTATTTTCTTTCTTTGTAATATCATAATGAGTAAATTTCAAAAGAGTCCCTGTGATTTTTTATTTTTAACCCTGTGTTGTCTAGATGGGAACATCTTTCAATTTTGATCGTTATTTAAACTTTTCTATCGATTTTAGTCCTCGTGTCTTTCTCAATATGGTCTTTATTTCAAGGTTTCCTAACAATTTGATTAAATTACATTTTTGGTCCTCGATTATAGTTAACTTTTGCAATTGTGTCCCAAAAATTTTCTTTTGCAATTTTGGTCTTTATTTAAGGCTTTTGTAAACTTTTTGGTCATGTTCCAAGCAAATAAATACATTTTGGGACAAAAATTTGCAAAAGTTAGCTATATTCAAGGACCATAAATAGTTATTTTATTTGGAGCAGGTCCAAAAACATTAAAGAGAAGAACCTCAATTAGGACCAAAATTGCAAGTATCAACTATGCTAACTAATTGACCAAAATCAGCTATATCAATTTTGGTCCACATTTTTAAGGTTTTACGAACCAAAAGTGATATAAAACATTGAAATAGTGACCACAACAAAAAATGTTTCAATATTGGACTTAATAAAACAATAATCAGAAAGCACGAAAGCCGTTTTTATAATTTACTCTCTTATAGTTTCATTCACGCCCAAGTGAAGGGACTATATCCTCAGCGAAATCAAGACTTGATCTAATGTTGTCATTTTACGAGGACCGGATTTGTAGTTTAATTTATTTTGCAACTTTTAGTTGAAAGAAGAGTTATAGGAAGCGATGAAGAGTTGGAAGATACACACAAGTTAGATACACAAGTGAATTTAGGCTATAGCAAGGTGGGTCTTGGGACGTACCTAATTTTTTTTAATTTATTTAGAATTTATATAGAAAAGAATCTATAACCTACCTTATGGTTAACTTTTTCGTTTTTATTGTCTTTACTTTATTAGGGACCATACGATTTTTCAATTCAAGATTCACCACTGGTTATATAGCGATGATGATCTTAGTGATGATGTGAAAAAACATATGTATGAAGAAGTAAGAAAAGAGACTAAAATACTCTCCATATTATATATATATATATATATATATATATATATATATATATATATATATATATATATATATATATATATATATATATATATATATATATATATATATATATATATATATATATATATATATATATATATGGAGAGTTATATAGAGTACCAATAAAAGGTGGAGAACTGGAGACCAATTCTAGACCAATTATTTCATAATGGCACATTATTAATTGTGTATTTTAGTTAAATTAATATAAAATAAATTAATTGATAATTTCTTAAAATCTAGGGATTTGATTAATAGTAGAATAAATTAGCATTTAATACTATTTTTTATTCAAAAAACATTTGTAATCATGAATGAATAAAGTATTATATATATATATATATATATATATATATATATATATATATATATATATATATATATATATATATATATATATATATATATATATATATATATATATATATATATATATATATATATATATATATATATATATATATATATATATATATATATATATATATATATATATATATATATAGAGTTAGGATATAATATAAACTACAATTATTGTGTGGACGTAAGGACCAATCAGAGACGAGAATCAGTCAAGGGTATTTTTGTCTATTGATTTATAAATCATTTAATTCAATTTAAATCTATTCCTATAATTAAGGTAACTGAACCTATAATTATGGAATCTTGATCTATTACCCTAGCTACCATCGACATCCCTAAATAACCTCTGCCACATTCACGCATCTGGTAAACAGCAAGAGATCGAGAGTAATGGGACGAGAGAAGAAGGGAGCGAGGTAGAGGAATACTAACGAGATTGGAAACAGGCGGTTGATTGCTGTAATCGAGGCTAGTTTGTGTGTGCATGTTTTTATGGTTCGATCGGGAAGGAGAAGAAGAGACTGAGAGATAGAGAAACCGAGGTGAGCCTTATGTTTGCATCACATCTGTATCAGAGAAGGTCAGGAGAGACAACGAGAAATTTAGATGGATAGATCGAGCAGCAATACGTTGCTGCTGGCCGGAAACGGTGCCGGAAGGGGGACATCGGAGGTCGCAAATCTCTGCCGTCATCAGCCTCCCATTCCTTGCGATTATAGGGTTCACTATGTGCATACAAATTTATGGTCGTCTTTCGGTCTCAATCAGCCAATACATAATGGATTTCAAGAATATCAAGGTTTCAAATCCCATTGTTGATATACACGGTGAGTGTACCCCTCTCAATCAGCCAATACTTCTTGCGATGAACTTTTGTGCATTTCTGATGCCTAGATGTGTTGATGCATTGAGTCTTCCGTTAGAAAATGCATCCATCGAACAAGAATGTATTGTTGGATTAGGTGTCTAAGCCATGACTAATAATTAGTATTTACCTAATTAATAGTAGCATAGTCCATTTGGGTTGCCCTCATAGCTGGAGGATTGGTGGAAAGTTAAGTAGAGAGAAAGGGTTGATTTATTATATGACTAATAAATCAAGATATTGTTTGTTAATATATTATGGAGATAATATATTAATTAGAAATAATATTATTTGATTAATAATTAATCAGAAATTGATTGGATTAATTTCTGTGACATTAATTGGATTAATCAGGAGGTCAGGGATTAAAGTCGTACAAATTCAATAGTTGAATTGCGGCGCGCGGCGCGCAAACGTCTTGGCCGCGGCGCGCGTACAGATAATCCGGAAAATGGGCTGCGGCTAGGGTTTCAGCTTTGCCACTTGGTTCCCTATAAATAGGGAACCCTAGACCTCATTATCAGTCGCTCATTCTATTATTTTCTCTCTGGAATTTCGATCCATAATCCTCTTGGCTTGGGTGTGATCCCATTTGAGGCAGGATATTTTTGCTGCTCAGCTTCCAGAAAATTCTAAAAGGTTGGTTTTTTCTAATTTTATTCTTTTAGTTAATTTTCTTATGGCCTCTAGGTTTTGTTATATGTTCAATTAGAAGAAAACATAGATCCTTATAGGTTGCATGTGAACTTAGGTTATTTAGTTCATGGTTTGCAGAAAACCTTTCAGTGGTATCAGAGCCTGTCTTGTTTTCTTGTTGAATTGATATAACTGTTTTAGGGTTTGAAGCTAATAAACCCTAATATTTATGTAGACCGACTTTTAGGATTAGGGTTTTGGAAACCCTAATTCCCCCATGTAATTTTCGATTTTGGCTTTTAGGGTTTTAGGAGGTTTTCTATTTTTGGTAACTTTATTTGATAATTAAAATGGATAACCTTAAACCCCATTAATTGAAATCGAATTCTAGGGGGGTTTAGGATAGGTTTTAATTAATTTTATTAATTTGGATAAACCTATCTGCATTTGAATTAATTTAATTAATTGTTAATTAAAAGATAATTCAAAGGATTTAATTAATTTTAGAATTTGCGAAAATTAAGGATTAAATCCGGAAAAATATTTTAAATGTTTAAAATATTAAGATTTAATTATTTTAATTAATTATTAATTATAGGATAATTAAATCGAATTTTGAAGGTTTAATTTAATTTTAAATTTAATAGTTAAATTGGTAAAATTAAAAGATAAACCTGGAATATTTTAAAGAGTTTTAAAATACATCTTATATATGTTATTAATTGTTAATACTATATGTATAAGATAAAATTGGTCAGTCAATTCAATAGTAGGCCTCATTCACGAAGCTGATCTATAAAGTGGGTATAAGGAGGCTGCCAATAAAATGGCGGTCTAATGAGTGAACACTCTCGCCCACCGCTCGCCTGATCAGTGGAGGGTCGTTAGCCGAACAGTTTTGTTAGGACCGCTTAATCATTAAAAGTATAATGATCAAAGTACTAGAACCAATTACAAAATAAAATCCCAATCTAGTTACTTTAGGAAAAATGTGAATTTGATGCTACCCCATGAAATTGCACATTGCACTTTATGAAACGTTGGTGGAGCGTGTGTGGTTTACCGGCACACCAATGGGGGTTCATAAAGAGTGACAATGGGTGTCTCGGGTGTTATCATTGTTGATGGAGCGTGTGTGGTTAACCGGCACATCAATTTGAGATGATAATGGACCCCGAGAGTACCAAGCTAATTTGCATGGTTATTCACACCCAGTTTGTGATCCTCGGCATCCCAGTCACAAACGGTGGGGCATATCCGAGATTAAACATGCTATTGAACAGTTCAATAAATCTCAAAAGAAACTAGGAATTCCATTTATAATAAGATTATTTTTCCGCGGTGGAATTGGCTGAATCGTCATTCGCCTACCTTTATAAAATTTGCTTATAGATTACGACATCCCTCTTCTATGTTGCAAATTGTTATAGTTGGATCCTAGCCTTATTTTATATTGGGTTATTATAAGGACCGACAAGTATCTAATTAAACTTACATTCTTTTATAGATGTCTTCTGCTGATCAATCCGCTCCCCACTCAAACTACAGTGTTCCATCTATCCTCTCACTGTGTTCCAAGGTTCAATTGAACAAGACAAACTACAATGACTGGATTAGAAATATCAAGATGGCTCTGAGGTACGAGAACAAGGAGTATGTCCTCGAGACCGAGCTTGTCGATATTGACCCTGAAATTGCTACTCCCGAGGAGATTGCCTTGTATCAAAAACATTCTGATGATGCGACCAAAGTGGCTTGCATCATGATCGCCACAATGAACCCCGAATTGCAGAGGATATACGAAGACTACTGGCCCTTTGAGATGCACAAGGAGCTTGCGGAAAAGTTCCGCAAGCAAGAGCGCATTGAAAGGTGCGAGGTGGTCAAGGACTTCACGAACAGCAAACCTAAAGATGGAGAGTCCATATGCACTCATGTGCAAAGAATGCAAGGTTACGTGGAGCGGCTTAGAAAGCTTGCGATGCCTGTACCGGAGGAGTTGGCCGTTGACATAGTGCTTAACTCCTTACCGAGTTCTTATGACCAGTTCAGGCTGGCTTATCATTTGAACAACAATCAGGCCAATATGACTCAGTTGCATCGTATGCTTCGAGTAGCTGAAGATGGGATGAAGGGTAAAAGTGTACCCTCGGTTAATCAGCCCGTCCTAGCCATTGGAAGTGGCAAAGGAAAGAAGAGGAAGGGCCCTCCTAAGCAAAATTGGAGGGAAAAGGTTCAGGTCGGGTCGTCAAGCAATGGCTCGAGAACCAAGTCTTCCCAAATTCCTTGTGTGGCCAACCCCGATGAAGCCAACTGTTTTTACTGCAAAGAGAAGGGCCATTGGAAGAGAAGCTGCCCCAAATACTTGCAGGATGTCAAGGATGGAAAAGTAAAGCCATCGACAGCAGGTATATACACTATCTCTAAAAACTCACCATCTTCTAATTCTTGGGTCCTTGATACTGGATGTGGTTTTCACATTTGTTCTGATCTGCAGGGCCTAAAGGAAAGCAGGGAGGTGGAGCACGGTAGACTGAACTTGATCATGAGCAATAGGAGATCGTCCCCTGTTACCAAGATCGGCGTTTACAGTTTAGTGCTTAGTAGTGATGTTAGTATAGAGTTATTTAATTTTTGCTATTCGCCAGAAATGGCAATAAACATTATTTCATTTCACGCATTGTTCAGACAAGGATTTCAATTTTCTTTTGATAATAAAATTGGCTCGATTTCTGTTTTCAAAAATGGTATTTTGATTTTTACTGCTTATCCTTGTGATGGTGTGTATGAAACTGTTGAATGTGTTGACAATTTAGGACATAGTGTAAATTATATTGATTCTACTAGTGGTGTAGAAAAGGCATGTCTGTGGCATAGTCGGCTCGGGCACATCAGCAAGAAACGCATCGCCCAGCTCCAAAAGGATGGAGTGTTGGAATCATTCGACCTCAGGTCGGATGATGTATGCGAATCTTGTCTGTTGGGCAAGATGACTAAATCACCTTTCAAAGGATCTTTTGAAAGAGGTGAGGGTCTGCTGGACATCATTCACACGGATGTGTGTGGTCCATTCAGATCAACCACAAAGGATGGCACGCGGTTCTACGTGACCTTTACCGACGATTTTAGTAGATACGGTTATATCTACTTGATCAAGCACAAGTCGGACACCTTTGAAAAGTTCAAAGAGTTTAAGAACGAAGTAGAGAATCAATTAGGCAGGAAGATAAAGATGCTCAGGTCCGACAGAGGCGGAGAGTATCTAAGTATCGAGTTCCTAGACTATCTAAAGGAATGCGGAATAGTTTCACAGTTGACACCTCCCAGGACACCACAGTTGAACGGTGTTGCGGAGAGGCGCAACCGAACCCTGTTGGACATGGTCCGTTCCATGATGAGTCGAGCTTCACTTCCCATTCACTTCTGGGGGTATGCCTTAGAGACTGCCACCCATATCCTCAATCTTGTCCCTACTAAAAAGGTTGCTAAAACACCTCATGAGATGTGGACGGGGAAAGTTCCCTCGTTAGCACACATCAAGGTCTGGGGTTGTGAGGCTTTCGTTAGACGAGAGACTCAAGACAAACTCGCAAAAAGAAGCGAAAGGTGTTTCTTCCTTGGTTATCCCAAACAGTCCTTTGGATATCTATTCTACAGACCAAGCGAGGACATGGTCTTTGTAGCTAGACGAGCGGTCTTTCGAGAGAGAGCTCATATTCAAGGAGGACAGTGGGAGTACCATTGATCTGGAAGAAATTCAAGAGTCATCAGATGACGCAACCTTAGGAGAAACTAACAACCAACATGAGGAAGAAGTTCCTGTTGGTCCGACATATGTATCCTTACCTCTTAGGCGTTCCGGTAGGGTTAGCATGCCACCCGAGTTTTATGGGTTCCATATAACTTCGGATGGGGACACGTTTGTCAGTGATAGGACACTGATAAATTTGGATGAACCAGCTAACTACCAGGAAGCAGTGGCGGGCCCTGAGTCTGCAAAGTGGAAAGAGGCCATGGATAGCGAGATCAAGTCCATGTATGACAATCAAGTTTGGAACTTGGTTGACAACGTACCGGGTCGAAAGACAGTCGGGTGCAAATGGATCTTCAAGAAGAAGACTGACATGGACGGAAAAGTACACACTTTCAAGGCAAGACTGGTTGCGAAGGGCTTTACTCAAACCCCAGGGGTTGACTATGACGAGACCTTCTCACCAGTAGCCAAGATAAAGTCTATTAGGATTATGCTGGCCATAGCTGCATTTCATGACTATGAAATTTGGCAGATGGACGTCAAAACCGCTTTCCTTAATGGGAAGTTGACTGAGGATGTTTACATGAATTAGCCAGAGGGTTTTGTCGATGCAAAGTATCCTAATAAGGTGTGTAAGCTTGAGAGATCAATCTACGGATTGAAGCAAGCTTCTCGCAGCTGGAATCTTTGTTTCCATGAGAAAGTCAAAGAGTTCGGCTTCTCTAGGAGCGAGGATGAGTCCTGCGTATATGTCAAGGCTAGTGGGAGTATAGTCACCTTTCTGGTACTGTATGTCGATGACATACTGCTCATGGGAAACGATATTCCAACCTTGCAAGATGTCAAGGCTTGGCTTGGGAAATGTTTCGCCATGAAGGACCTCGGAGAGGCTGCCTATATTCTCGGGATAAGAATATTGAGAGATAGGAAGAAGAGACTAATTGGACTTAGTCAGGGTACATACTTGGAAAAGGTACTGAAAAGGTTTAGTATGGAAAATTCCAAGAAGGGAGAGCTACCTATCCAAAGTAATGCAAAATTGAGCAAGACTCAAAGTCCGAGTACAGACAAAGAAATAGCTTAAATGAGTCGGGTACCTTACGCTTCGGCTGTGGGATCGATCATGTACGCTATGATGTGTACTCGCCCTGACGTGGCCTTTGCTTTAAGCATGGTCAGTCGGTACCAGGGTAACCCTAGAAGGGCGCATTGGATAGCTGTGAAAAATATACTCAAGTATCTGCGTAGGACCAAGAACATGGTGTTAGTCCTCAGTGGCAGTGATACCTTGAGAGTTGAAGGATATACAGATGCCAGTTTTCAGACGGATAGAGACAGTGGTCGGTCTCAGTCAGGCTGGGTATTCCTTTTGAACGGTGGAGCAGTTACTTGGAAAAGTTCCAAGCAAGATACGGTGGCTGATTCTACTTGTGAATCAGAGTATATAGCAGCAAGTGAAGCGTCAAAGGAAGCGGCTTGGCTGAAGAACTTCATCAGTGACCTTGTGTAACACCCGGCTTTTATAACAAAAACACCCCTGAAAAATTTTCATTTTAAACAAAGGTTTCATTACATAAAACCATAACAAAGGGGTATATTTTAAATAAAAACGGGTACAAGCGTATCAAGGAGAGTATATAATACCCATATCTCCTTTGAAGCCGGGCTGCTACTGACAGCATCTACAAGTCCACCTCTTGAGTCACGGACTTTATCCTTACCCTTACTAGGGTTATGCTAACCTGTAGGGATCGTAACAAATATCGTGAGCTATAAAGCTCAGTGAGTAATCGTATCTGCAAATAACAAGTGTTAGAAATACATTCATATAACTGCCTGGATATCGAACCCAGACTACTAGCCTTACTGGCTAACCGTATGTATCTGAGGATTTCATCTCCTACTGTATAGCCTTACCGGCCGAATCGTGATATCATGTGATTATCAAATCACCTTATCATATCTACTCTGTTATTTGCATACCATTCAAATCAGTTCTGTATCATTTCTGTCCCATCTTTCTTAGTCATACTGGACTATACCATATATCATGACTATATAAGTCATATCATTTGTCAAGGCTATACAAGCCGTACCAAAACATTATCAATATATAAATCATAGCCCGCAGGCCGCACCAGCTGGGTTTAATAACCCGATATCATAGCCAAAAGGCCGCACCATGTACCTGTAACAATATCATAGCCGTATAGGCCGCACCAGTTAATTTCATATCATTTTATAATCATTTATGGCTCACGGGTTATCCCGCTGTTGCCTAGACTCACGGCTCCGTTCTTGTCATCGCAATGACTCACGGCTTATCCGGTCTTGTCTTATATAGGTTTGACTCACAGCTCCGTTCTTGTCTATTATAGACTCACGGCTTATCTGGTATTGTCGTACCATTAATATTGACTGACTTACAGCTCCGTTCTTGTCTATAACAGACTCACGGCTTATCTGGTCTTGTCATATCATAGTGTATAAATAGATGTATTGACTCACAGCTCCGTTCTTGTCATCGCAATGACTCACGGATTATCTGGTCTTGTCTTTTACACATATTTTAACACTTATCGTTTTCGTCCCTCGAAGCTGTTCAACCTGTAACAATTCAATCATCATATATCACATATGATATCAGTGAGATTACTCACCTGGATACTAGCTGCATTTGAATCCGGTTGTTTCTTGCTTTTGCGTGCACCACAACCATTTATCCCGTACCTATTTATTCATTTATATACCAAATGATAATAGGTTAATAACCATTTTAGTTGACTCTACTACACAAGAGTCCTATACAATTCAATTGGGAACCATTTCCAAGTATTTCCAATCAATAACCATCGTTATATAATTTAATACACTTCCCGAAATACGCGTATTCTACTACAGTACTTTCGGGAGGTCGTATTCGTATTCCGATAATTTTCCATGAAGTTTTACAACATATTAAACCTATGTTTAAAATTTCAGGTCAATCGGATAAGCCTAGCACAATAATCAAACTTGGAAAATTGACTAAATTTTAACAGAGAAGAGTTTAGCCTCTGTCGCGAGATCGGGTCGCGATCCACCCTTGGGTCGGGTCGCGTTCCCTGCGATTCCAGCCAGGGAGCCCGTTTTTTGTGCTATAAAATCGCATTTTTCCATTTTTAAGCACTTATTGCTCGACTTAATCACAAGGAAATGTTCCAAGACCAAAACCTTTGATTAATATCAAGTTTTAACCCATGGAAACGGTAATTCAAATCCATTTCCAATCATTCCCGTTTTTCACAATTTTGGTCCAAAACCGAAATTATTGAATTTAACTTGCTTCTATTGATTTCTTTCAGTCAATATAGCATCTAGAACTCATTTAAAGCCATTAGAATCAAGTTTATCACAAGAATTCACAATCTAGGGTTCTTGATCAAAATCTCAATTCTTTCAAAATAGCAACCTACTTCCATATTCTTGGATTAAGCCCTTTTAGCATGACTTAATGGAAGTATTAAACCATTTAAACCACATAAACATAACTGAAATTTACAAATTTCAGTTTCTATAAAACCCTTCAAGAACACTATCAAGAACTTGGTTAAAATCAAGTTTACTAACCTTGATTAACATAGGAATCACCAATTCCAAGCTATGATTCCAATTCCATGCTTCAAGCTTCAATGATTTTCCAGAAATTGCTCTCAAGATCATTCCCGTTGCTGCACAATTTCAGCCAAAAATAATGAAATGAGAGATATTTTCTCTCTTATATATTTTCCAGATTTTCACTTTTAGTCCCTAAGTTCATTTTCTTGAACTTTGACCACAATAATCAAGTTTTATGACAATAAAACTTTCATTCTTTATACATTTACCACAAACAACAATATTTTTCATATTTGGTCTTTCACATGGTCAAATGACCAAAATACCCCTTTTTCGATAAAACGACCCAAATTCAGTTTTTATAACATTTTAAGTCCAAAACTCAAAATATTATTTCAAACCAAATTCTTTTCTGTCCAAAAGACCAAATTACCCTTCCAAGGTAAAATGACCATTTTACCCCTTTTTATTATATTTATAAAAAGAGTATCTTGGCGTTACACCTTGGAGTAGTCCCGAGTATTCAGGAGCCCATGGAACTGTTCTGCGATAACGAAGGTGCGGTCGCCTTGACAAAGGAACCGCGAGACCATGGAAAGTCCAGACATATCGACAGAAAGTACCACTACATAAGGCATAAGGTAGAAGAAGGTCACCTCGTGGTAAAGAGGGTATCATCGGAAGATAATCCTGCAGATCCCTTGACAAAGGCTCTGAGTTGGATTAAGCATAATCAGCATGCTAGGAGCATTGGATTAAGAGATGATATAAAGTTTATGTAAATTAGATAGGTTTCGAAACTTGTAACAATGTATTGTATTTGACTCTTGTGATTTAATAATAGAGATTTATTAATGAGTAATGGTTTACTACTTTTGTCAATACTTTATCATTGTGTTTTATTTTGCATGTTTTACTTCCTGAATAATTGGATTATTCAAATATCCACAGTCGATTACACTTTCGGGAGTAAGTGTGAAGTAAGACTGTCATGAATTGGTAATAGATTGTCTAAGGAGTTAGACATTGCAATTGGATTGCTGCACCATTCGTGAGTACTTGGAAATGGAGATTTGAGTATTGTATAAACCCGCGCTCAATGGATTGCTTCATGGATTTCATCACGAGCAATGTTGAGACGATAATATCTTTTGATCTTTAAGCTAAGACATATGAGTTATGATTTGCTAGATGGTTGTTCATTGATAATACGAAAACGCATCGGTAACTCGGTGTTATAAAACGTATTATTGTGAGTGATTTGTCTGGTAAAAGACATAAGTATATGAGTCGAAGTTTATTCGTCCCTTAACCCTAACGGGGAACAGATATCTGTAGGCCTCTCGATGAATTTGATGTTGACTAAAATGGTTGGCCAACCGGGACTAAATTGGTAGTCTAAGAGTCATATGCAAATCGGAAATCGAGGAACAATGAAGCAGACCAGATTGATTTTATCCATGTCTTGAGTCTGAAAAATATCTAGTTGGACGGAGGATCATCTGATCACTTATCTATGGACAGAACTGATTAGATCAGATTTTGGCAGAGGTTTCTAGGAAGCTAAAAGTGCTGGTTAATTAGAGGTTAAAATTGGTAATTATAGTCATAGACTTATCCAAGTGGGAGACTGTTGGATTAGGTGTCTAAGCCATGACTAATAATTAGTATTTACCTAATTAATAGTAGCATAGTCCATTTGGGTTGCCCTCATAGCTGGAGGATTGGTGGAAAGTTAAGTAGAGAGAAAGGGTTGATTTATTATATGACTAATAAATCAAGATATTGTTTGTTAATATATTATGGAGATAATATATTAATTAGAAATAATATTATTTGATTAATAATTAATCAGAAATTGATTGGATTAATTTCTGTGACATTAATTGGATTAATCAGGAGGTCAGGGATTAAAGTCGTACAAATTCAATAGTGGAATTGCGGCGCGCAAACGTCTTGGCCGCGGCGCGCGTACAGATAATCCGGAAAATAGGCTGCGGCTAGGGTTTCAGCTTTGCCACTTGGTTCCCTATAAATAGGGAACCCTAGACCTCATTATCAGTCGCTCATTCTATTATTTTCTCTCTGGAATTTCGATCCATAATCCTCTCGGCTTGGGTGTGATCCCATTTGAGGCAGGATATTTTTGCTGCTCAGCTTCCAGAAAATTCTAAAAGGTTGGTTTTTTCTAATTTTATTCTTTTAGTTAATTTTCTTATGGCCTCTAGTTTTTGTTATATGTTCAATTAGAAGAAAACATAGATCCTTATAGGTTGCATGTGAACTTAGGTTATTTAGTTCATTGTTTGCAGAAAACTTTTCATGTATCTACTGAAGTTATATATGTATCATTCTAGTAGAATGTTTTTGTATGATTTTGTAATCTGGGATCAATTCATTCTAACAGGGAAGATCATTCTGATGTTGCAGGTTCATTCTTTGTGCATTCAAAACATACAAGGAATAGAGAAGAAGATCTAGAGTTTGATTTCAAGGTTGTCATTCTGACATAATGTAATTCTGTTAGAATGTCATTATGTTTTGTATATTCGCTTAGAATGTAATTCTCTTACAATGTAAATCTGGTTTTGTATTTCATATAATGTAAATCTAGTTTTGTATTTCTTATAATGTAAATTTGGTTTTGTATTTCTTACAATGTAAATCTAGAGTTTGATTTCAAGGCTGTCATTCTGACAGAATGTAATTCTGTTAGAATGTCATTCTGTTTTGTATATTTGCTTAGAATGTAATTCTCTTACAATGTAAATCTGGGTTTGTATTTCATATAAGTATGATTTTGTAATTCATTCTATCAGAATGTTTAACCTACTTTCAATATATGTAGTACCATTCTTGAAGAATACCAGTCATTCTGATGTATGTTTTTGTATTTCATTCTAATAGAATGTAAACGATTAAGAACTGAAATTAATTTTACAATTTTATTAGAAATGTAACAGAATTAAAATTTGAATTTGAAAATAATTTTGAATTTGAAATTGAAATGAAAATTAAATTCGGAATTTAATCCCATGAAAATCTCACATTCCAAAATTGAAAAAGCATAAAAAGTCCATATTACCCTTTAGAATGATATAATTAGAAAGTTGATATTTCTTTTAATTAAAAATAATTAATATTCAGTTATTAATCACAACCATTGATGATTATGATTCTACGCTTCTGATTGGGTCTTACGTCCACACAATAATTGTGGTTCTTAATGTAACCTAACCCTATATATATATATATATATATATATATATATATATATATATATATATATATATATATATATATATATATATATATATATATATATATATATATATATATATATATATATATATATATATATATATATATATATATATATATATATATATATATATATATATATATATATATATATATTTGAAATACATGTGTAATTATAAATGAATACAGGACAATGTATAGATACAAAAAAGTTAACTACATTTATAATCATGAATGATTATAAAACACAAAACAGTAAATAATACAATATAGTTTTAGACATAAATAATTAAAATCAATACAACTTTAATTACAAATGATTAAAAACACTTGTAATCATAAATGAATACAGGATAATGTATAGATACAAAAAAAGTTAACTACATTTATAATCATGAATGATTATAGAACACAAAATGAGAAAAAATACATTATAGTTTTAGACATAAATAATTAAAAACAATACAACTTTAATCACAAATGATTAAAGAACAATGTTGTTGTGCTAAATCTTTTGATTTGAAATAGACTGCTTCGACTTCTCATTCATGCAACCCCAATACTCTGAAAAATCTATATTCAAAATGCATAAAAATCATGCCAATAAACAAATGATAAATGCATAAAAAGACCCATACATGTATAAAAACACTTGTAATCATCAGTGAATAGCATATATAATCATCAATAAATTCCAGTTTTTAGTAAATTCACCTTGCTATTCATTAGTGAATTCCAGTTTGCTATTCACCTTGCTATACATTAGTGAATTCCAGCTTGTTATTCATTAGTGAATTCCAGTTTTTAATGAAGTCACCTTGCTATTAATTAGTGAATTCCATAATGATGTATTAGATAAAAAATCATGCTTCTTTGTTTTAAGTTAAAGCATTTTTATTATTTCCTTGTTTAATTCGGAAGGCACTAAACACGCAAACTAAAAACCATGATAAATTCATACAGGGGTGGATCTGGGCTTTAGCCCATAGTGGCACGGGCCACTACTGAAAATTCCTCTAGAAGTAGCCTATGTATACTCTGCAGCCCAAAAATAAAAGCCCAAAAAAGAAAAACAAAGGGAATTAGCAGCAGCCCAACGTAGGAAAGAAGCCCAGCAAGGAAAAAAAAAGACGCCTGCGCCTTAGTTCTCGCAAGCAGAAATAGGAAGTCGGAAAAAAAAATTACGCGAGCTCCTTTGTTCCTGTCTCGCTGAATCGAAGTCAGAAGAAAAAAAAAAGTTGCCTCAAGGCTCAAGTTGTCGCACTCTAGTCTCGCTGAAGCAATTCGAACCACCTCAACCAATTTCAAAAATGGAACTTGTACTCTTGTAGCCTGAAGCAATTCCGAAATTAGTAACCCCAAATTCCAATTTTGACCTTTCTTCAAAATTCAAACCCTAGAAGGCTAGAATGAAACAAGTAAGTAAATGTTTTTGAAGTTCATGAAATTATTTATTTATTTCTTGAAATTATTGATTATGTTGGTGAAATTAATATTGGTTAATTGATTGTATTGGTGAAATTATTGTTTTTGATGTTTCCATTGAATTAGTTGATTGATTGTGTTAGTTAATTGATTTTTTTGATGAAATTATTGTTTGTGATGTTTCCATTGAAATGTTTAATTGATTGTGTTGATGAAAATGGTGAAGGATCTTCCAAAAGATCATGTTCTAATTGACAACGCCTAGTGATATCAAGTATTTTAGGCGTTGTTGAGCCCTGTTCTTGATAAAATTATATCAAATATGTCTGGGTATTCTCACTTTTCGTGCCAGGACTTGTTTGGAGAAAAAGAATAGAAACAGGGACTAAAAGCGTGTAAAAGGAAGAAGTTGGGAAGGAATGAAAAATCAAGAGCGCCGCGGGAATTAACCATGCGCGACGCGGGCTTAAGGCGGTGGAACACATTCAAATGCCGAAGAATCGGGAAGAGATCAGTACGCGCGCCGCGGATTTCACTTCTGCGCGGCGCGGCTGCGGGAAATTTGCAAGTATAAATAGATGCATTTCCAGCCGAAAACCCTAGCAAAGAACCGGGTGTAAAATCGACCTTGAAGCTCTTTGACTCCAGGATTCCATTTCAGCAAGCTCACAATTGGTATTTTATGATTTTTGATTTAATTTTCTTTTAGTAGCAAGTAGTATTTGTAGCTAAAGTCTTTGGGAGTGACAACCACTGACTTTGAGCACTTAGGTTTCTGATGTTGAAACATTTGGTTGCTGTTTTTTGTGTTTTGGATTCGGATTTAGTGAATGAAAAGCGTTTGGTTACATTTAATCTTAGCTTTTCGGTGTTTTGGATGTTTGTGTTTGGTTTGATTGATTGATTGTGTTTTGGATATTGTTTTGGACCTTGTTAGGACTGTTTTCCTTAGCTGAAATCAGTAGCTAATTAGGTTATTTGGTAAGCATTAAACCTTGGCTAGTACTGTTCAGTAGGACTTTAACTAGTGGCTAGTTTATGCTTTGCTTGGTTTTGCTAGTTTGGATGCCTTTGATTGCTTCTGATTCAGAGATGTACTTCTGATTTCAGAAAGTGACTAGGTCATTTGGGCATAGCTTAGCTTGGCTTGAGTGTTTGATCATTGTCTCATTTGCTAGTGATTAGGGAAATAGAAACCAGATCCTCCGACTATAGCTGTGACACTATTAGTTGGTAATCTCTCATCTAGTCTAACCACGAAGCTCTTGTGGATCGACCCTGACTACCGCTATACTAGTGTGTGTTAGGTATTTCTCTTATTTTTGACCGCACGACGACCTCTGCGCGTGTCACTAATTCATCAATTCCTTCGGTTTCTAATGTAAATGCAATTCCTCAAAGATCACAAAGTCCACTACCTACAACTACAACTACTCCAATTGCAAGTTTTGATTTGAAGGATCTTCCAAAGGACCCGACGGATAGACCTAGGATAACAACTTATAATTCAAATCAAAGAGATGAAATAAGAAGGTCGTATTTGCTTCAAGGACCTTGTCAACCAAGGGGTCATACATTTCCAATAAAGATAATAGGTACGAAAAAGAGACGTTTTGTTGATGAATGGTTTGATGAATTTGATTGGTTAGAGTATAGCAAAAAAGTGGACAAAGCCTATTGTTTATTTTGCTACTTGTTTGGCGACATGGTGGGACAACAAGGTGGGAGAGATGCATTTGTTACAGAAGGTTTTAATAGTTGGAGTAAAAAAGAAGCATTGAGAATTCATGTGGGTAATATCGATAGTTTATGTTGGAAATCAAGGTTCATGTAATAGTTTCAAAAACAAGAGTTTGCAACGGAAGCATAAAATCATGAACACAAATTCCATTTTCAAGAGGATCATGCTACATGCATGTAGAGATAAATTGAAGAACAAACATAGTTTAAGTTCAAGATAATAACCTTTGTTCTTGGGTTTGGTTTGGATGATTTTGATAGCTAGGAATCAAATTAGAATCCCTCTATAGTTGATCCACCACAAGCTTGAACACCCTTGAATGCTAGTTCCACAACTTGCAAGTTATAACTCCTTTTCTTATGAAACCAAAAACCAATTTTCTTAGGCACTTAAGGAGAGTTATTTTGGCTGATTTTAGGCAAGAAAAATAATGTTCAAACCCACTCAAAGTCGTGCACTATATCACCCACCAAAAAGAGAAAGCAAATGCCACTAGTTGGAAAGGAAAGACCCATGTGATTTCAATATTCAAAAGCTAGCATCTTCCACTAGTTTAACAACTCAATGCATGCTTTTATGTCTCCCATCATGGCTTAAATTATGGATGATCAAATGTAGTGCTAGTAGGTTTTATTATTTATAAAACTTATATAATTATAAGCTTATAAATAATACATCTTCTTATTTCTTAAATGGGATAACATTTAACCCATAATCTTATATATAAATAAACCATCTAAATATACAATCTTAATTGTATAATTATATATATACATATATATATATATATATATATATATATATATATATATATATATATATATATATATATATATATATATATATATATAACAATATATATATTATTTAATTTACCAATTAAATAAAAGGCTTATTTATAAATCAATTAAATCGTTTAACAATTTAAACAATTTAATTGTTACACTTAATTAATTCATCACATATGAATTACTAATCAACCTTTAATTTTGTAGTTATTATTATTTATCTCAAATAATAATAACCTACAAGATTAAATTGCAAGTTTAGTATCATTTGATGTTAAATCAAATTTAACGTTCTAAATGATCAATTGGTGTCAAACTTGTTGTTGGTGTGACCCTATAGGATCATATATTATTAGTAATATCATTTTATGATCATCCTTGGGCATATAGAACTAACAATCTCCCACTTGCACAAGGTTGCATCATAGAATGATTTTGACAGTGGAAAACGTCTAGCAACATTTCACTGCCCCCAATAACACATGACTTTGTGCCATTCAACAACATTCAATTCTTCAGAAAACATGAGGCTCTAATTGATGTATAAGGTTATCTATCAATTATCCCTTTGTCACAGACATCTTGTTGAACATGAGACATGGATCTTAATCATTCTCATTTTATGTTCAACTTTCAAACAGGCGCCTTAGATGTCTAACTCTCAACACATAAGAGGAACAAATCCCGTCTTGACTACATACGCCTCTCATATAGTTAGTACTATGCATGAGTATGGCCTTTATGGTTGTCTGTATTTCAAGAACAACAGTAAACCATATCAAAGCATAGTACACTCTACACTTGAGTCCCAAATATGTATCTCAGGTCAAAGGATACAATGATAATACCTTTATTCAAGAATCACTTATGATGATGATCCATGGAGTGATCTTGAAACGGGTCAAGTCCAATACTTGTTCTCTGACAAGTACCTATGAATTTGGTTGCAACCTTTTGCTACTTTTACCCATAAAAGTCAACCAATCCAATTCATATTAGTCTTACTTCATAATTGCTCCCACAACTATGATCGACTATGGACGTTTAGAATAACTAAATTATTCAAGGATTAAACATGCTAATAAAACACAATAATTATGAATGAAACATCACGTCACATATATTACATAATTCTTGTCGTTTACATAAGTTCATATTCATTAAACACAAATCAAATCCATTCATTAGAAAAACGGAGTCCTATACCCTTAGCATGACTTTCATGCTTAGTTTGGGGTAAAGGTTTCGTGAATGGGTCTGCCAAATTTTGATCTGTATGAACCTTGTGAATACTTATTTCACCATTCTTAACTTCATGTCTAATGTAGTTATACCTTCGGTGAATGTGTTTGGTTTTTTGATGCAATCTAGGTTCCTTTGCTTGAGCAATAGCACCTAGATTGTCACAGAAGATTTCTATAGGGTCCCGAATGGAAGGAACAACCCCTAGATCTTCTATGAACTTTCTCATCCAGACAGCTTCTTGAGCAGCTTCTGAAGCAGCAACATATTCTGATTCTGTAGTGGATTGTGCAATCACTTCTTGTTTGGAACTCTTCCAAGACACGGCTCCTCCATTTAAAATAAAGACATACCCAGATTGAGATTTCGAATCATCCCTATCTGTTTGGAAGCTTGCGTCAGTGTAACCCTTTACCTTTAAGCTTTCTTCCAAACTGCCGTAAACTAAGAACATATCTTTAGTTCTTCTCAAGTACTTAAGAATGTTCTTTACAGCAGTCCAGTGGGCTTCACCTGGGTTCTGTTGATACCTACTAGTCATACTTAAGGCACATGAGACGTCGGGCCTAGTGCATAACATGGCATACACGATGGACCCAATTGCCGAAGCATATGGGACATGTTTAATCCTTTCAAGTTCAGTCCTAGAGTTTGGGCACTGAGACTTGCTTAGGATGGTGCCATGAGGCATTGGCAAGAATCCTCTTTTGGAGTCTTGCATCTTGAACCTTTTCAAGATTTTATCAATATATACGCTTTGGCTAAGACCAATAAGTCTCTTAGATCTATCTCTATAGATCTTTATGCCTAATACATAAGCAGCTTCCCCTAGATCCTTCATTGAGAAACAACTCTCAAGGAACGCTTTGACACCTTTTAAAGTTGGGATGTCATTTCCAAATAAAAGTATGTCATCTACATACAATACTAGGATTATGACAATGCTCCCACTAGCTTTCTTGTAAACACAGGAGTCATCCTCATTTTTGATGAATCCAAAACTCGTAATCTTTTCATCAAAACGGATGTTCCATGTTCGAGATGCTTGCTTTAATCCATAGATAGATCTTTTAAGCTTGCACACTTTGTTTGGATGCTTGGGATCGACAAAACCTTCAGGTTGTTCCATATAGACATCTTCCAATAAGTATCCATTAAGGAAAGCGGTCTTGACATCCATTTGCCATATCTCATAATCATAGTATGCGGCTATGGCAAAAAGTATCCTAATCGACTTGATCATTGCCACTGGAGAAAAGGTCTCATCATAGTCAATACCATGAGTCTGTGAGTATCCTTTAGCAACAAGTCTAGCCTTAAAAGTGTGAACATTTCCATCCACGTCGATTTTCTTCTTGAAAACCCATTTGTTCCCAACAGTCTTACAATTGGTGGGAAGATTAACCAAGTTCCAAACTTGATTATCGTGCATGGATTGCATCTCAGTGTTCATGGCCTCAAGCCATTTATCAGATTCAGGATCTGATATTGCACTCTGATAGTTGACGGGTTCATCAGAATCTATCGTATAACATTCCTCTTCCATCAAAAGGTAACCATACCTTTCTGGTTCAATTCGAACCCTACCAGATTTGCGAACACCTTGTGTTACAATTTGTTCCTGATCAACCGTTTGTTCAGGTTCAACAATTTCTTGTTGAATGCTAGATTCAACTTCTTGTGTATCAGGTTGTGGTTCCTGAAGTTCCTCAAGTTCCACAAACCTCCCACTAGCCTCTTCCGTCAGAAACTTGTTTTCTAGGAATTCAGCTTTTCGAGAAATAAATATCTTATTCTCGATGGGATTGTAGAAATAGTATCCAAGACAATCTTTCGGATACCCTACAAAGATACATTTAGTTGAACGGGGTTCTAATTTGTTTGAAGCTTCTTGTCTAACATAAGCTTCACAACCCCATACTTTTAGATAGGATAAAGATGGAACCCTTCCATGCCATATCTCATAAGGCGTTTTATCTACCTTCTTAGTAGGTGCCATGTTTAGGAGACGAGCAGCTGTTTGTATAGCATAACCCCAAAATGATAAAGGTAGAGTACTTTTACTCATCATGGATCGAACCATATCCAATAGTGTTCGGTTCCGCCTCTCAGACACACCATTATGTTGTGGTGTTCCAGGTGGAGTAAGTTGTGAAACAATTCCACAAGTCTTAAGATGATCCATAAAGTTTGTACTTAAGTACTCACCTCCTCTATCAGAACGAAGAACTTTAATTGTTTTGTTGAGTTGATTTTCCACTTCACTTTGAAACGTTTTGAACATTTCAAACGCCTCATGCTTATGTTTAATTAAATAAACATATCCAAAACGACTAAAGTCGTAAGTGAAGGTGATGAAATATCTTTCACCATATCTAGTCATTGGCTTGAAAGGACCATATACATCCGTATGTATGATTCCTAACAAGTCCTTTGCTCTCTCATTGGTTCCAGAGAAAGGAGCTTTAGTCATCTTGCCATGTAAACAAGATTCACATATATCAAATGAGTCATTCTCATTTGCCTTCAAAAGTCCACTCTTTTGAAGTTGGGATATGCGATTCTTGTTTATATGTCCAAGGCGACAATGCCATAGATAGGTTTGACTCAAATCAAATTTGGGTTTCTTGGTGAAAGTGTGGTATAAAGAGCCATTGTTAGTCTTTTCATCAAGGTTTACTTCATAAATTCCATTTAAAGGCCTAGCCTCAAAATAGAATACATTATTTTTGTAAACACAAATATCATCATTATTAAAGGAAAGATCAAATCCACATTATCTTAATTTAGCAACCGAAATAATATTCCTAGTCAAGCTAGGAACATAGTAAACATTCAACAATGTCACACACAAACCATTAGGTAGTAATAAATTAAAACTTCCAATTGAATCCACCGCAACCCTTGCATTGTTTCCAACCCGAAGTACTACCTCATTTGCCTTCAGTTGCCTACTCCTTTTGAACCCCTGCAACATATTACATATGTGAGTTCCACAACCAGTATCAAATACCCATGTGTTAGGAGATAAATTATAAAGTTCTAGATCTATCACATAGATACCTGAAGTGCCTTCACCGGCCTTCTTCTTCTTCAACTCCGCAAGATACGTAGGGCAATTTCTCTTCCAATGCCCAGCTTTGCCACATTCAAAGCATGTGTCTTCTTTGGAAACCTTTGCCTTCTTCTTGGGCGGATGGGAAGGTTGGACAACTTTCTTGCCCTTACCTTTGAAAGCTTTTGCTTTCCCTTTGCCATTGGAGTTGGTGGGGTGTTCTGGTCTAGTTCTCTTTGTTCCACCTTCCTTGATCATGAGAACTTGAGTGGTTTTTTTAGGCAGATTCTTTTCCCCGGTAATTAGCATCCCATGTAATTCCGGGATAGTCTTGTTTAAACCATTCATGTTAAAATTCATGACAAAAGGATCAAAGGACTTTGTCAAGGAGTTAAGGATCATATCCGTTGCTAGCTCTTCGGGCATCACAACTCCAAGACGTGCCAAATGATCAATGTGACTCTTCATTTTGAGCACATAAGAACTTACCGACTGCCCATCCTCCATCTTGCAAGCATGGAAAGCCCGAACAGTTTCGAACCTTTCCGTTCTTGCAAGTTGTTGGAACATTTCCTTTAGTTGATGAATCATGTCATATGCTGAATGATTCTCCAAATCCTTCTGAAGGTCAGGAATCATGGTTGCCAACATAAGGCATGATGCATCGATGGAATCATCCATCTTTTTAAGCCATGCATCGTGTGCGGGCTTAGGAATGGCAGGGGGCTCTTCTGGAAGTGGTTCATTGAGAACATAT
Organism: Cichorium intybus; assembly: GCA_023525715.1. NCBI lineage: Eukaryota > Viridiplantae > Streptophyta > Magnoliopsida > Asterales > Asteraceae > Cichorium > Cichorium intybus. The sequence goes on along the minus strand of CM042013.1, from coordinate 37,525,691 downwards.
TCTTTCTTTTCTTGTTTGAGAACAATTCTCACACTACGGTGCCAATCCAAGAAGTTGGTATGGTTAAGTTTTTCTCCTTCAAGGAGAGACCGTAGTGAGGTTTTGTTAGGAGCCGAGTGTGTGTTGTTTGGTGCCATCTACAAAATTTTAACAAGGTTCTATTTAGTAAATTATGATATTAAGTCCTTAATAATTAATACCCTTTCTTGTTTCATAAACTTTAATTAATTAAGGTCTAGAATCCAAGTTGCATCACGAATAAGTGGTTAGGTTTCCTTTATCCCGCCTATTCGAATCAACAAGGTAGGTAACAGTTTACCAATTATATCCAAATATAATTTCTAGAGTTATGGGATCCCATTATAACATTTATAAGTTTGGCATGTTTGATCCCATCTATGCCTTGGATTTCTAATGCTTAGGTGACCTTTATCACAAGAGATTTCCAAACGAATCATCCTACTTAAACGGACGTGTAGTTTTGACAACTATTAATGGTTAGGTGTCCTTTATCCCATCAATATTGCAAAACTACTTCTTGTATCACAAGAAGACTCCAAGTGGTTAGGTATCCTTTATCCCGCAAGGAAATACAAGTGATACATGAGTGTCTTTAAGAAGGACGGCATAGATTCGTATTTCATAAGGGATTTGTATGTTTTACAATTCTAATTTTTGAAAAACATATGGTATCATGTAGATTGCATGCATCCAATGAACATGGTACCATTTAAATCTTATTTTGTTAATTGGTTCCTAAATCATAAAATCTCCATTTTATTGATTCTTTGTTTGTGTTCAAGATTACAATTAATATCCAATATTAAGTTTGAGTTTGATCACATATATTAGAACCAATTTATAATCCTAAATAATTACCATTATTACTTAGGGTTGGAGTTTGTAAGAGTTTATAAAATCTCCATTTTATTTCTTGTTTTAATCATTTTCAAAACTTGACTTAATAGGTTTTAAACAAAACCCATTTTAATAAAACCCATTTTATCACATCTTATGTTTTAAATGTCAACTTTTGAAAATACAAACTCCTTGATGATTATGTTTAATTATCTAGGTTGTCTAGCATGCAAAATCTTATTTTCATCCACAACATAACATAATAAAACATTCAAACATCACAAGCATGCATGGGTGCATAAACACAAGCCAACTTGTTTGATATTTCATGTGAGCCACACATGAAATATCAAGTCCAAACCTAGGGACAAAAAGGTGACAAAAACTCAACCAAATGATCTCCGATTTGGCTACAATTTTGCCAAGCTTCTTATATCACCAAATGATACTTGAACCACCATTTGTTGACACCATTGAGTGACATGTGATTTTTCTATGGAGCCCTCAAAATTTTCGAAATCAGGGGCAGCAGGAAGGAATTTTTGTTGTTTTTGTTGCATTTTTCAATTCATTCTTGGCTATATTGATGCTAATACTTGTTGAAACTTAATGTATATACTAGATATTAAAGTTACCAACAAGTATATCACCAAATGACCAAGATATGAATTTATAAAACACTTCTAAAACAATTTTGAAATCTGGACAGCAGCTCTTCAGAAAGTGCTGCTGTTGGGTGCAATCTTCTCTTGGTCTTTTACTTCCTTCTCTTGTTACATTTTGTGAAATAAATAAAATACAACTATTCTAATATTTACAAAATGAATATTAAGAAGAAAATAACTAATTATTATTACAAACCATTTGAATAAATGAATAGATTACAACCATATCGAATACAAACACAAAACATGCATCATATGGTCCTTGGCTTGTTTATGCACCATTTTATCACATAAAATCATAAGAAAACCAACACTTTGTTTTTCTAAGGCAACAATTTATGTAACCAAAAGCATGCATACATAAGATATAGTTGGTTATATAAAATCATAGATAATATACTTGCATGTTGCCAAAGAAGCCATGCATGAAACTTTCATTCAAGAAGATGAACATTCATGGCTTCCAAAAACCAAGTTTATCCAAATAAACTTATTATCTAAACATGCAATATAGCCATGGCTCTGATACCAATTGTTGGAAATCAAGGTTCATGTAATAGTTTTAAAAACAAGAGTTTGCAACGGAAGCATAAAATCATGAACACAAATTCCATTTTCAAGAGGATCATGCTACATGCATGTAGAGATAAATTGAAGAACAAACATAGTTTAAGTTCAAGATAATAACCTTTGTTCTTGGGTTTGGTTTGGATGATTTTGATAGCTAGGAATCAAATTAGAATCCCTCTATAGTTGATCCACCACAAGCTTGAACACCCTTGAATGCTAGTTCCACAACTTGCAAGTTATAACTCCTTTTCTTATGAAACCAAAAACCAATTTTCTTAGGCACTTAAGGAGAGTTATTTTGGCTGATTTTAGGCAAGAAAAATAATGTTCAAACCCACTCAAAGTCGTGCACTATATCACCCACCAAAAAGAGAAAGCAAATGCCACTAGTTGGAAAGGAAAGACCCATGTGATTTCAATATTCAAAAGCTAGCATCTTCCACTAGTTTAACAACTCAATGCATGCTTTTATGTCTCCCATCATGGCTTAAATTATGGATGATCAAATGTAGTGCTAGTAGGTTTTATTATTTATAAAACTTATATAATTATAAGCTTATAAATAATACATCTTCTTATTTCTTAAATGGGATAACATTTAACCCATAATCTTATATATAAATAAACCATCTAAATATACAATCTTAATTGTATAATTATATATATACATATATATATATATATATATATATATATATATATATATATATATATATATATATATATATATATATATATATATATATATATATATATATATATATATATATATATATATATATAACAATATATATATTATTTAATTTACCAATTAAATAAAAGGCTTATTTATAAATCAATTAAATCGTTTAACAATTTAAAAAATTTAATTGTTACACTTAATTAATTCATCACATATGAATTACTAATCAACCTTTAATTTTGTAGTTATTATTATTTATCTCAAATAATAATAACCTACAAGATTAAATTGCAAGTTTAGTATCATTTGATGTTAAATCAAATTTAACGTTCTAAATGATCAATTGGTGTCAAACTTGTTGTTGGTGTGACCCTATAGGATCATATATTATTAGTAATATCATTTTATGATCATCCTTGGGCATATAGAACTAACAGTTTACACAACAAAGCACGACAAAAGTGTGAATTTTTAATGAAAGAAAAACAATATATTAATGTAGCATTTAAGAAGCAAACCGAAGTTGAGGAGAGTAAATATAAACTTCGGTTGCGTGCTTCAATTGGTGCTTGTAGATTTTTATTGAAAAATGGTATGTCATTTCGTGGTCATGATGAGTCGAGTGGCTCTCTTTCAAGAGGGATTTTCATTGATACACTATCTTTAATCCGAGAGCATAATGAAGCAATTTACAATTTTACTTTAGAAAAGGCTCCTCAAAATAATCAAGTGATATCCCCGAAAATTCAAAAAGAAATTATAGAATGTTTTTTTAAAAGAGATAATTTTGAGTATTTGCAAAGAAATTGGTAAGGATTTTTTTGCTTTATTGGTTGATGAATCTAGTGATGTATCGAAAAATGAACAAATGGCTATAGTGTTGAGATATGTCGATAGCATTGGAATTTTGAAGGAAAGATTCATTGGAGTTGTGTACGTGAAGGATACATCCTCTTTGACTCTTAAAGAAGCCATAGATGAAGTATTTACCGGTAATAAGTTGAGTATGACTCAGGTAATTGAAGCTTTTTCTCTTATCAATTATTATGTATTTTAATTGAATATCATTCGTCTTATAACAAATGTCTTATTTTTTTTATAAGTAAGAGGACAAGGTTACGATGGGGCAAGTAATATGCGATGTGCATTCAATGGTCTGAAAGCTTTGATATTACAAGAAAATGATTCGGCACATTATGTACATTGCTTTGCACACCAACTTCAGTTAGTGATTGTGGCTGTAGCAAACAAACACGAAGGTGTGTATGACCTTTTTTGATCAGATTCCTTTGGTGGTTAATGTGGTATGTGCTTCATGTAAAAGAAAAGGCATAGTACGAGAGAATTACAGAGAAAGAGTGCAAAAGGCAATTGGTAACAATGAACTTGAAACCGGAAGATGGTTAAATCAAGAGACTTCTCTTATTCGAGCAGGAGATACAAGATGGGGTTCACATTACAAGACAATCGCAAGCTTGATGAACTTATTTCCGGAGGTTATTGGAGTTCTTGATTATGTTAAAGAGGAAGGAGCGACTTTAAGTAACCAAAATCAAGCACAATGTATTTTATCATACTTCAAGACACTTGAGTTCGTGTTTTATTTACATTTGATGCATGAAGTTTTAAACCTCACGGGTATATTGTCAAAACATCTTCAAAAAAAGGATCAAGATATTGTAGAAGCAGCTTCTTTGGTTAAAGGGACAATGAACGCACTTAAAGCTTTGAGAGCTACGGGGTTTGAAAAAACATTGGCAAAAGTATTTTCATTTTGTCATAAACATGATATTAATATTGTGGATATGAATGAAAATTATGTCACTTCGAGAAACCGTAGGACCAACGTTACTAATCAATATCATTTTGAAGTTGAAATTTTCAACACGGTTTTGGACATGCAAATTATAGAATTTGGGGACCGCTTTAGTGAAATAAGCACCCAATTACTAGAATACACGGGGGCTTTGAGTCATTGTTATTCATTTGCTAACTTTGACAAAACAAAGTTGTTGAAGTTGAGTGAGTTATACAAAAAGGATTTTGATGATTCTGAAAGAATGCAACTTGAAGGTGAACTTGAGGTATATTATCACTCTTTGCATAATGATGATCGATTTACTAGTTTGAAGGGAATTGCCGACCTTTCTTGTTTGATGGTGGCAACGGGGAAACATCGTTCTTATCCTTTGGTTTATAGGTTATTAAAGTTGACTTTGGTTTTACTTGTCGCAACCGCAACAGTAGAAAGATGTTTTTCTGTAATGAAGCTCGTGAAGACCGACTTGCGTAACAAAATGGGTGATGATTATATGAATGATGCATTGATTTGTAATGTTGAAAATGAAGCCCTTATGAAAGTTAACATTGAAGATGTAATGGATCGTTTTCAAAAGATGTGTACAAGGAGGTGTCAAATTTAAAATGTAATATCTACACTTGTTTATTATATTTAATGTAATCGTACTTTTAATTGTTTTAAATCTTATTATATTCCGTAAAAAAAAATTTGTGTCACCCCTGTCCCATATTTCTGGTTCCGCCCCTGAATTCATAAGTAAAAAACTTGGAAAAAGAATAGTGGGATTCATTAATTTTAATTCGGAAGGCACTAAACACCCAAACTAAAACCATAATAAATTCATAAGTAAAAAACTTTGAAAAAGGACATTGGGATTCATTAATGAATAACCCCGTATCTAATCATGTATATTACTCCCTCCGTCCCAAAATGATAGTCCACAGACAAAAAACACACAGATTAAGAAAACATTAAATGCATCTTACTTTTTCCCATAAAATGACTGTTTTACCCTTTCTTTGCATTTAATGCCGGCATTAAATGTGTTGTCTATTACAATTAAAGTTAGGGGTATTTTGGTAAAGATGTCATTTATATTTAGAAGTGGACTAACATTTTGGGACAAACTAAAAAGGAAACATGGACTATCATTTTGGGACGGAAGGAGTATTGACTATATATTAATTATATGATAAAACAACGAAAAAGAAATAAAATAAGACATAATTAATCAAAAGTGAAAACCCCAGTTGAGCAAATGATAGATAATATGACGATCAAAAGGAAAGACACAGCGTACCTCTCGTTTGTTAAAGGCCATACGATAAATAGCTTCAAAGCACGTATTTTTCACCGCGGCATACAACTTCGATGGTGACATAAACAATGTTATAGTAACCTCAAAAGTCTACTTCGAAAAAATCTAGGCATCGTAACCCAGAATATCCATGTCAATTCCATTTATCACAACATCTATATTCCTCTTGATGGATTTTGACCTTCGACATTCCCGTTTTCTTTTGGTACAAAAGGTGATTGCGGGAGCTATCTACCACATTTGGCAGGAAAGAAATAACCGGATTTTTAAAAATAAGAGAAAATCGTATCATACTGTTGTCAATTCTATTATTGATGATGTCCGTTGTAGACTGCTGAGTCTGTCTATGAAACCTTCCCCTAATGTTATTTTTGCTAAAAATGTCTGGTCCCTCCCCTAACGTTGAGAGATATACATATTATTTTCCACTGTGGTCCATTATTCTCTCCTATCCCATATTTTCTACTATATATTTCTCTGCTTGTATTGTTTGTTTTTTTTTTTTGCAGGATATTTGCTTTCTATGTTCCTGTTATGTTTTCTGGTTCCAAAATCTGTTTTTGGTTCCTAGTATAGCCTTGTTGTCCATTGGGCCATGTCCCAATGGGTTTTTGTTGTTTCTTAGGTGGGGAGTCCTCAGCCTTCAATTGTATTTATTCTTTTTATTAATAAAATTTGCCAGAGGTACCGTCCTCTTTACCCAACATAAAAGGTGATTTCTTTGCTTTTTTTTTTTTTGCTCTTGGTTGTTTGGGTGTACTCGTTGCTTTATTTCTTTAACAAACCACCGCCGCTGCCGCATCGATAAAGGTGAAAGTGGGAGTGGTAATGATATCAACATTTGATACGGCTATCAACGAAACTAGGGCTTAAGTTGGAATCGAATATAGAGAGAGAAGAGAGAAGGGGAGAGAGATTTAAGGAGTTTATAAAAATAACCTATAAGAATTTAAGACCAAAATACATTTATACTATATTTAAAAGTTACAATTTCATCCAATTACTTTCGGAAATTACATAAATTACTTACTTTTATTAGCCTTAGATCTTAAAATTTGAACGACTGAGATTGAGTCTCCAGTTCTCTACCTTTTTCCGGTTCTCCAATGAACCTGCCTATATATATATATATATATATATATATATATATATATATATATATATATATATATATATATATATATATATATATATATATATATATATATATATATATATACGGTTCCGGTGAGAACTCTTTTTTCGGTGAGGACTCGCGAGAACACATTAAAAAAATTGAAAAAAAATACAAATCATAAAATCGAGAATAATACTATCTCATTATCAAAAAAAATTTTGAAATTTTTTTTTGTATCACTGCAAAACGTAATGATCCAATTTTTCTGTTTTTATTTTGGATCATTATTTCATTATAAAAAAAATAATGATCCAAAAGTTTTTTTTAATCTTTTTTTCTCCGATATAGTACTATGATCCATTTTATTATTTATATTTTTTTATATTTTTTTCAATTTTTTAAAGGTGTCCTCGCAAGTCCTCACTTTAAAAAGAGTCTTCACCCGATCATGATTCTATATATATATATATATATATATATATATATATATATATATATATATATATATATATATATATATATATATATATATATATGTATATATATATATATATATATATATATATATATATATATATATATATATATATATATATATATATATATATATATATATATATATATATATATATATATATATATATATATATATAGGGTCCGGTTCCGGTGAGGACTCTTTTTTCGGTGAGGACTCGCGAGGACACCTTAAAAATAGTGAAAAAAAATATAAAAAAATTACAAATCATAAAATCGAGAATAGTACTATCTCATTATCAAAAAAAAATTTGAAATTTTTTTTTTGCATCATTGCAAAACGTAATGATGCAATTTTTCTGTTTTTATTTTGGATCATTATTTCATTATAAAAAAATAATGATCAAAAAGTTTTTTTTTGAATATTTTTTTCTCCGATATAGTACTATGATCCATTTTATTATTTATATTATTTTTTATTTTTTTCAATTTTTTTAAGATGTCCTTGCAAGTCCTCACTTTAAGAAGAGTCCTCACCCGATCCTGATTATATATATATATATATATATATATATATATATATATATATATATATATATATATATATATATATATATATATATATATATATGTGTGTGTGTGTGTGTGTGTGTGTGTGTGTGTGTTTTGTTTTTTTTTTTTTGTTAAAAATGATTAAAATCCCCTCCATCCCCGTTTCTAAACCATTTAGATGGAAGGGTCGGTAGATGACGAATCGACCAAATCGAAAGGAGTATGATGATCTGGCCATGCAAGATATATACTAAAATGGACATTCTAATGCAGAAGTTGGAGCCAAAAGAAATATTTTTGTAAACAAGCAGAACCTTGAAGTTAATGAGTTGCACCTTAGGTGTTGTTTGTTTTTTTTTTCTAAAAAGTGCTTCTAGACCTCTTTTGTTTGTGCCACGCAGACGGCGGGCAAACCTTTTACGTCGCAGATCGTTTGTTTTTTAGAAGACTGCAGACTTAAAAAGGTCTGTACGTCCTCTTCTTGGAACAGACATGAAACAATCACTTCTCATATCTTCTAACATCTTCTAACTTAAAATAAACACTTTTAACCTAGAAAAAACATCTTTATGAAACATCAAAACACAATAGCCGTTTTTCTCAGGTATACAAAACTATAAAAAACTAGCACTCACATGTTTATATCGTATAATCATATTATCATATTTTTATTATATTTAATTTTAGTGAAGTTACGGTTGATTTACTATACAATATTTAATAATATTTAAAATATAGAACAATAATTATTTTTATCATTTTAAATGATCTTATATCTTATAAAGAAAGCATTTTTCCTCTCACCACATGTATTTGAAACCTTCGTGACCTTTCAAATTCCCATTTAATACAATCAATCTATTAATTTAAATATTTTTACCACATTAATTTGAGATTTTTTTTCTTTATCCCACATTGATTCACATACATATATGACCTCTTGTCTTCGTCTTATATAATACAATTCATTTGTTCTCATTATCCATTAAACTTGATCTCTCAAGTCTGTTATTAAATAGTGATAATTTTATCACAAAAACATTATTTTATGGCAAGTTTTAAACGATTTTTACTATTTAGTTTCAACTCTAAAAAGTATTGAAACTCAAAAGTAAAAATTAAAATTACTTCAAATTTTTAAAAACTTGACTAGGTTGAATGTTTATAGTACGTCGTTTTTAAAAAGTGACAACGGTGTAAACATTTTCGATTCACCAACATGTATATACATAGAAATTTAGTTCCTTACTTAAAACTTCTAAAAACTTGACTAAATTTAAAGTTTATAGTGTAGTTTGTAAAAAGTGACACTGGTGTAAACATTTGTCGATTCACCAATATGTATATACGTAGAAATTTCTATTGTTAATGTTTTAACTATCTATTATAAAAGAGATCATTCAAAACAATGTGGTTCAACATTAATAATTTATTTTTTTACCATATTATGTTGATATTTTTATGTCTCAAATCGTGTCACACATTTATCGAACATTTCATCTTTCATTTATACAATACCACTAATTTGATTACATTATCCATCAATCTTCATCATAAAATGACTTTCAATTTCTATTATTAATTAAATATCATTTTATCGTACAAACATGTTTTCTCAAAGTGATAACGGCTTCTATTTATAGGTTTTAGTTTCCAAAAGTATTAAATCTCAAAAATGAAGATGAATATTACTAAAAAACTTTTGAACTTTAAATCTAATCTAAATGTATAATATTAAACAAATTTTTTTATCATAATAGATATCATGTTTGCATCTAAAACTCGAAAAAGTTACATAATAACTTTTTTAAATTCAATTATAAATAGATTGTCAAACATTAAAAAGCTAGAAACATGTTATTAAAATCTATTGTTAATTAGTGGTCAATTTATAATAAAAACATGTTTTTATTTCAAAATTGCAACAACTATCCTATTTCAAAATCAGTGAAACTAAAAAGATGAATATTTAAAAGAGTTAAAAACTATTAAAATACCAATTGAGTTGCACGTTTATAGTAAGTTGTAGCCACAGTTCGATGTGTGATGACAACGTTGTAAACATTTTATTTCGCTTTCATAGATTTATGCACATCAAACTTTCAAACAATAATCATTCAAAGTTCAAACAAATATGTTTATATATATATATATATATATATATATATATATATATATATATATATATATATATATATATATATATATATATATATATATATATATATATATATATATATAATTATAATTGATGTCATTTAATCAATATAGTTTAAGATGAATTTTTATCATGTACCACATTAATTTGAATTTATTAGAAAAAACTGATCGAAGTAGACATCAGTGAGTACCCCGTCCAAATTTTACGAAAACGATCCTAAAACTAAAAGCAAATGTTCATGGAATGTTGCAACCGATTCCTAATCTGGTTACAATCAAGAACACAAAAGAACAAAGATATGAGAGAAATAATTTTAACCTCTCTACTTATAGATGTTTTTTTTCCATTGAAAATTGTTTTTTAAGCTATGTGAGATGAAAATTATATTAGTCTCTTTACTTATACATGTTTGATTTCTCTTCAGTTGTGTTTCTTCAGGGATGTGGGATAAGAAAATGACATAAAGTAACACACTTTAAAAGAAATTTTGATCCCACATCGTCATGATAAACTAACTCAAGAAGCTTTCTTATCCTATATATATATATATATATATATATATATATATATATATATATATATATATATATATATATATATATATATATATATATATATATATATATATATATATATATATATATATATATATATATAAATTTGGTATTAAAATAACATGCATTTGTTTATATTCTAACTAAAAATTTTTCTTGCGCAACGCGTATGCATTCTCCTAGCTTGATTATAAACATATAGACATGTGGTTTTGAATTACTGTTGCAATATTTTCCTTATAACATATATTTTTGAATTAATTAATATCTTCTTCATTATAATCAATCGACCATCTTCTTTGATTTTCCAGAAAAGAAAAACATTATTAATCATTTAAAATTTACGTTTGTTCTTCAAAATTGAAAATATAGACATTCTATTAATTTGCATTTATATTCACAAAGTGACATGTTATAATCAAATCACTTAAGATGATAAATAATTCATTCTTTTTGTCTGCGTAATACAAAATCAGTTTTTTTTTCATTGAAATATAATAGTTCGTATGAATTATATTTTGTGTTATAAAACCAAAATTATTTAACTTTCAATATTGAAAAACTCTTTTAAGATTAAAACAATCAGTTTATTTAAATTTAAATTTATTTTAATAGTTTGCAGATTTTAAAAAACAAACATGCTTTTTATTGCAGACTGCAGACATTTGTCCACCTCTTCTTTTGCAGATGTGGTCTGCTGCAGATTTTTTACCTATTAAAAAACAAACAACACCTAAGTTAAATCTGATTTATTTTTGTCCTTAATTATAGGAGCAAACAACAATATGATAATACTAATAAAGAAACCATTTCCAAACCTCACCAAGAAAAATAATGACAACGTCCTCCCTAAACTCAGATGTCGGAGTTTGCAACGAGATTTGAATTTTGCAGCAAGTCATCAAAAATTCACCACATAAAGCGTAGTCGCTTCAAATATTCAAATGAGCTAGATGACTAGTGTAAATATCATTTTCATCGATGTTGGTCCGACCAAAAATATTGGTCATTAAGTATTTTTCATTTTACATTGAATTTGTATGAAAGGAATTTAGTGACCATAAAAGAATGGTCACCAACTATTCTAATAGCTATATATTTAAAATAATTTGTGATTTATCAGATGCTTTGCTCATATTTGATAGATATGCGCCGGATCAAGCCCCCTACTTCTCGCATGCAAACTTGAGCTACATATTCTTTTGATATTTCTTTTGATTTTAGTATATGAATTCTGAACATTAGCATTATACAAATTTTAACAACTCAACCTAGTAGCTATTGTTTTTTTCTTATAATTTCCTTTTCCTAATCAGTGACCATTTTTTTGTCTCCGACAATGAATACTTAGTGACCATATATTTGGTCACTATAGTCATAACAGGGTAATTAAAAATCAGTGGTATTTTATTATGGTCACTAAACAGTCATAACAGGGTAATCAAAATCAACGACCTTTTTATTATGGTAAACAAGTCACTAACTGGATAAAATAGTGACGACTTTTATTGATTGGTAACTATATTTAGTGACAGATTCAAGAGGTTGATGATATGAACAAACCCGGATCCGAAGGGCTAATCAAAGAGTCATTCGAATCAAGTCCTAATAAATATATCTAACAAAATGTAGAATAAAATATCAATTAGAGGATTACTAAATATTCAATGTTTCATTGATGAAGAAGGGTTATAAGTCAAGTATTAAAAAGAATAATACGAAAAATGATAAAACCCTAACTTTTAACCTCATTATCAAAATCCATATTTACAAACATGACCAAAATTATCTATTTATACTACACAAAGGATCAGGATAATGTGTCAGAGGATCGATGAGGTTATTCCGCGTGTTGCATGACTAGAGAGGCGTGCATAACGGTCTGACATACTGTTTCAAGAGTCATATAAATCAGAGTAGAGAATCAACAATCATGCTCTTACCATGATGCAACAACTCTATTGGACCACATGGACATTCGAAGGATCAGAGGCGAAATGCTTCGACTTCAAATGTAACAAAAGGTAATTCAACCAACATAATTTGAAAGTGCATCCTAGAGCCTTGGTCTTTAACTCAACATAAAGTCTTCGACTCACCAATCTCCTCCTTTGTGTAGAAAGACGCTTCGATTCTTCAACAAAATGCTTTAAGCCCTTGGAACTAATTTTGGAGCAATTCCGGAAAGAGTTCCAGCATAATCTGCGTCACAGCCAACCTCCAGTTGATTGCATTGAGAAAATGCTTCTTAAAAGCTTCATCATTATTATTTGGACATCTTTCAAGACTCAAGCTACAATTTTGAGAATTGGTGTACTGTAGAGATGCTTCTCCTCGAGTTAAAACCCACAGTAAACGACGTTTTTACCATGACGTCTAGATAGAAATAAGATTCCCAAGAAGGGATGTTCGAATATGTAATCGTCGGCGAAATTTTGAAAGTTGGGTGGAAGATCCTTGTTTGCTGAAGCTTCGGGTTTCTTTGAGATGGCAGTTGCTAATTCCAGACCCTTTCGAGCTAAGTCCCTGTAGTATACTACAGAGAAGAAATGTATTGGCAACGTTCTTGATCAGAAAGTAGTTTTTGTCGTTTTGGGGCTTGAGCATCTTGAAGAGGACCACCATGTCATGCAGATTCATCGGTGGAAAGTCAGCTATTGTGAATGTCATTTGGTCTGTTGAATCTGAAACAACAGTGAACTTGTTCCAGTAAAAGACATTTTTGAAGGAAAAGTTCTTCGAAAAGGACTCCAGCCTTCGAATCTTCAATAGGCTCCATACCGCGTCTTGACCTTCACCAAGCTTTACATGGTAGCAAATATGCCCTGGATGAGATGTGCATGTCAAGCCGAGAACTTGAAATGTTCTCGATCGAGTAGCTTTCCTTTGGACCAGGAGGAAATGATTCTCCAGTTCCCCAAGCGAAAGCCTTAAGTTGATCGAATTGGGTTTTAATTCTGGGTCGGATCCAATGTGGCCTTGAGGATCATCAAACCTAGAAAGCCAATCATCGGTGGTTCATCTTCAGAAACTTTCTCCTTTTCCTTAGAACTTCTTCCAGCTGAGGAAGGATTCGAGGCACCAGCACCATCACCAGTGGCCTTAGCTTCGTCAGTAGCCTTGGACCAGGGTCTCGAACTAGTTGTTGAAACGGACCCTGTTTCTCTTCCCGTCTATCCTCCCCTTTGTTGATCTCAAAGCATCTCGAGCTTAGGATCGATCCCTGGATAAGGGAAGAAGACAATGATTTATATTTTGGAAGAGCAGAAGAAGTGGCCAAAGACGCTCGTCGACTCGTTCAACTATGGCTTCGAGTCGAGCGTTAGTTCATTTGGTAGAGGATTTAACGAGTTTTCCCAAAATTTATTATATATTTTTGTGTTCTTCTTCCGGATCATATAACTGCAGCCTCCATCACTTCGATGTGATCCAATGTCTGTTGAAGAACAACCGTCAGAACCTGTTCACATTGACGTGCTTCGACAAGCGAGGAGTCAAAGGATTGTTTAATGAAGGTGCACTCTTGTTAGAGTTCGAGAACGAGTTTCATGAAGCTCTTATGAAGTTGTTCGTTGATGTTAGACATATGCTTGATCTTCAAATTCATCATTTTTAGGTATTTGATCCGGTGTAAGCGCATTTTCTCATGAAGCTCATGAGAGTCCACTAAGAACGTAGTTCTGAAGGACTTGAGTGTGGCAAGCACTTTTTGTGTTCTTCGTTCTGAAGTCGAAAGCGCTCCCACTAACCTTCCATCAGTGATTCAAATTGGGTATTTAGAGTCGAATCACTGGTACCCTCCGGTCTCTGCAGAAGTTGACCACGCTTCTGGTTCAGGATTTTGAACTCTTTTCTTATGATGATCTAATTGTTATGCAGATCATCGTCATCAGGCTTCTTGACTTCTTCCTCTTATTTGACAACAAGATCTTCATAATTCAGCCCTACGAAGATTGGATGATCGTTCGAAGACTGAGCTTCATCAGAAGGAGTTGAAGAAAATGGAAATTTAACAGAAGGGTCAAAGAAGAAGCTCGGATCCTTCTGAATGTCCTCATCACGACCAGACGAAGTGTGTAGAAAGTCATCAACGTTGGCATCTTCGACCTGGGGTTTTGGTTCAGATACATGAGGTTCTTTGACACGTGCCTCTTTGGCATGAGGCGTGTCCTGTCCAATAGATTCATCTATCTACTCTATGACAAGAATCTCCTCAATAGATTTTTCTTTCTTAGGCTTTGTTTCCTTGACAACCTCCTCCTCGACTATAGGTTCCTTAGAGAGGACTGGAGGAGTGGTTGTTTCTTCTTCTTTGATGTCAGGTCGAGAAACCAGTTAGCGTTTGACACACCTCGACCCCTGAGCTTTCGAGACTTCATCCTGTGTTTTCTTCTTTGACTCAACCGGTTCCTTCCATTTTCTCCATATCTTTGAAGGGGTATTTTTTCTGAATTCAAAGTGGCATATGAGATACCATCGAAGTGCTATAAGCTTGAATAAGAGCATTACCGGATGGAACATAATTAAGCATTGCCTTTGGAATTTGACTGATGAAGGGGAAAGCAGACAAATTCGAGGCATTGAGAATCTGAATGTTGAGGTATTTCAAGCTAGTCTCCCCTTGGATGGAATGGGAACGTCGAAATATTTGTACGCATTCAGCATAATGTTTTCCTAGTAACGGTGGAAAGACATCCCAACTCCCTTTTCGGTTTCCATAAGCCAATGGGTAAAGTCTTCCCATATAATTTGCATGTAGTTGATGTTTTCCATAGAAGATGCCATAGACAATCTGCTTTACCTCCTTTGGTGCAACGTCTAGGACAATGGTTCGCTCGGTGAGACTTCGGAGAACAACCTGATACAAGAAGGACCAATTTCCAAAGAGCTTCGCAATCTTGCATTGCGAGATCTTCTCTAAGACAAGAAGATGTCCCATTTGATTGCACATCTCCAGAAGATCACTCTCAGAATGGGTAACGTATGATTTGAACTGTAACGTCCCATAAATTGACATCGAGTATATGCAAAACATTTTAACAATTTAATACAATTTTATTTTATAACATAGTACTCGATGCCTTGGAAGCGGCAAGCGGATATCTTCGAGATCGTCCAACAATCAAAACCGGGCGTTACTACACCTAAGTCCTGCAAAACACCACAAGCGCTGCCTTGCAGCGCTGGGATCGCCCGCATGACACCAGTGCTGCCCCGCGGCACTGGCACTCACCCTTACGAGTAACCGCTCCCACAGCGCCTTCCCGCAGAACCATGCAAACGACAACCTGCGGGAAGACTGACACATGCAGGCGACAAAAGGTGTACACGGCGCAATACGTTTGCTCCTCCTGTACTCCTTCTGCACTACGATCGTGCACCAGGCGATCGGCCAATCACCCCTTGAGCTCGCTGGAGGTCTGACATCGGTGTCCCCAAAAGCGGGCTCATCCTCTGGTATAAAAGGCCAAGGGGCCTTCAGGTAACACCCACGATAGCTTACCACAGAACCTTACTCTTGATACCTCACTGACTTGACCGTCGGAGTGCCCTCCCGGGATCCCCTCTCGGAGCGCGGCTAACGATCTATTTCTTCTTTGCTGTGACCTCAGGCTCTCAAGACCATCGGAGTATCCACCCCACATCACGCCAGTGTCTGAAGTCATAACATTTGGCGCCATCCATTGTGTGAACAACACAACTACCCCGTAACTAAGAATACAACCATGAATGGCGGGGAAAGCAGTGGTGCTTCACCCAGTCCGATCAGACCTATGAATCCACTGGACAACCCTGAAATACCCGCCACATCCACTGCCTTAACCACACCTTTAGCGACAATACCATTCCTACCCTGGCAGCTATCAACACCTATTACGCCGGTGACGCAAGGAATACATTTCCCACCGCCCTACGTACCCATGTCATTTCCCACTACAACAACGCAACCAACTACGTTAACTCCAATGCTGAGCGCTAACCCCCTATCGATAACTCTCACAAATACAACACAGACGCCACCAACCCCATACACACTACCATATACAGTTTCGCTGCCACCTTTCACACCAATAACACCACTCTCACAACCCTATCTGACGATGCCACCAGGGAATAACCCCCTCGTTCCCACTTATGCAGTTCCCCCATTTTTCCCCTACACACCATTACAACCCCCACGCACCAACACAAACCAATGCAGAGAAGCGGTCAATCCCCGTTCATAAAAGAACTCTTGAACTATGAAATCCCAAGCACAGCTAAGTTGCCAACCCTCAAAACCTACAACGGCACCTCTGACCCCGACAGCTACATAGACACCTACGAGTGGCACATGCAGTCCCTGAAATTGGACGAGCGGTTCCGGTGCACATACTTCCCAACAACCTTAGACGACAACGTTGGAGCATGGTTCAAAAGCTTAGCTCCAAATAGCATCCACAACTTGGAGCAGTTAAAACAACAGTTCCTGTCCAACTTCATGCAACTGCGAAAATATAGGGGAGATAACCACGCCATTATGGGGTGCAAGCAAAGAGAAGGGGAATCCCTGAAAGACTACTTCCAAAGATTCAACAAAGCTACTCTAGACGTTCCGGGACAGGATGACAGACTAATTACAGGCGCGTTCACGTGGGGCCTCCTACCAGGGCCACTCTCAAGGAAGTTCCTAGGGAGGCCACCACAATCTAGACACGATATGAAGGAGAGAGTGGAAGGATTCCTATGGCAGGAAGAAGGCACAACTCTAAAACAGGCATACCTTCAGGCCACCACAGAAAAGCGAATAGATAGATTTCATAACCATCCGTACGGCACAGGAATCCAGCGGCACGCAAACCCGGGCGGCTGACCGTTCCAGAAATACAACATACACCACAAAGACGGAGGACGCAACCGCCGCAACGATGTATATGCCATCCGAGACGGACCCGGCCGAAAAAACCAAGGGGACACAATCCGATACTGCGAATATCACCACAGCAAGACCCACAGCACGAACGACTGCACCATGCTGCGCAGAGAAGTAACCGAGAAACAGCTGAAAGGAAACCTAACAGAAATCGTAAGAAATCTTCGGGAGAGAAACGAGAAAGAACAACATGCCCCCAAACCACCAAGGAACGAACGCCAGGACAGAGCCCCGGAAAAAGAAATCCTCACCACCTGATCGTTCCAGCGAGACATGATACACTATGCCAGCAGCCCAGCGAGACAGCCCACCCAGACAGCGCTGCACGTTGAATTCTCAAACGACGATCCCAAACCAGCCCAGTGGCAGGGGGACGACCCCCTGGTAATAATAGGATATATAGGTCAAACCAAGATACACAGGGTTTACGTGGATGGAGGCAGTGCGCCAGACATCCTCTATGAGAGTTGCTTCATGCAACTCCCCCAAGTAATCAAAGACGGTCTCAAACCTTAAAAAGGAAGGTTAGTAGGATTCACAGGCCACAACATATGCCACTGGGAATCCTCCCAGTCCCATTCACGCTACGAAGCTTCGACAACAGGGTCAAGAAAACGGTCCTGATCGAATTCATGGTCCTACGAGCGCCTTCCGAACACAACATCCTACTCGGGAGACCCGGCTTGCTGAAATTTGGAGCTGTCGCGTCGACAGTCCACGGTACCCAAAATTTCAGACGCCAGAAGGTCCAACCATAGTAATAGCCAGCGTATCCAAGCCTTTGGAATGCTGCCAAATACTCCAGCCATCGGAACTCACACAGGACCGGAAGCGCACCAGGCTGGAAGCAGGAGACACCAATGTGGTCATAAACCCAGACTACCCGGAACAACCAATAAAAATATGGACAACATTACCAGGGGAAATACGGAGCAAGTTGATAACCCTCCTCCAGCAATACAAACAAGTCTTCGCATGGAAACCGACAGACATGGTCGGAGTAGAACGAGAAGTCATCGAACACAGCCTCAATGTCCAGCCAGGGAGCACACCAGTAAAGCAAAAAAAAGCAGGGGCAAGCAGGAGAACGTAATGAAGCCATCAACAAGGAAGTAACAAAGCTAGTTCAGGCGGGAATCCTGAGAGAAGCAGTATTCCCCACATGGATTGCAAATCCCATAATGGTCAAAAAGTCCGACGGCAGCTGGCGCATGTGCATTGACTACAAAGACCTCAACAAAGCTTGCCCAAAAGACAGCTACCCACTACCAGAGATAGACCAGAAAATCGAGTCACTCCATGGGTTTCGCTGGAAGTGTTTCCTGGACGCTTATAAAGGCTACCACCAGATCTTGATGAAAAGAGAGGACGAAGAGAAGACAACATTCTATACGGACCACGGAACGTTCTGCTACCAAAAAATGTCGTTCGAACTAAAGAACGCAGGCGCCACATACCAACGGCTGGTAGATAGGATATTTGCCCCCCAAATCGGCCGAAACATCGAAGTAGATGTAGACGACATGGTGATTAAAAGTAGAAACGGCCAGGACCTACTGGAAGACATACAAGAAACACTCATCACCTTGGAAAAATCCAAAATGAATCTGAACCCGGCTAAATGTACCTTCGCTGTAGAAGAAGGACAATTCCTGGGTTACTACATCACCAACGATGGAATCCAGCCCAACCCAAGCAAAGTACAAGAGCTGGTGGAGACAACGACCCCGACCACGCTGAAAGATATGTAAGGCCTGAACGGAAAGCTAACAGCGCTGGGAAGATTCGTTGCAAAATCAGCAGAAAAAGCAATACCACTATTTAATACCCTAAAGGGTGACGTCAACAAAGGTGGTTTTAAATGGACCCCCGACGCCGACAGGGCATGACAGTAATTGAAGAAGGTCTTGACCACCCTGCCAACATTGTCTAGCCCAGTTGCTGGAGAGACACTGATAATGTACCTATCAGCCTCCAGAGAGGCCATCTCAGCGGTACTGGTAACAGAACGAGAAAGCAAACAGTCGCCATTGTACTTTGTAAGTAGGGCGCTACAAGGACCGGAAGTTAATTAACCGATTTTAGAAAAGCTAGTCCTCACACTGATATACGCGGCGAGAAGCCTACCGCGATACTTTCAGGCCCACAAAATCGAAGTAAGAACGAGCCAGCCGCTCAAACAAATAATGATGAAACCGGAGACATCAGGAAGACTGGCAAAATGGGCGATCGAACTCGGAGAGCACGACATAGAGTATCGCCCACGAGTGAGCATCAAGGGACATGCACTGGTAGACTTCTTGCTGGAAGTGCCGGAATCAGAGGGTCGATAGTGCAACGCGATAACCGTACCAAAGAAGGAGAGCATAACTTGGACACTACACATAGACGGCGCAGCCGGGAAAGATGGCTGCGGCGCAGGCCTAATTCTCCAAAACCCCCAGAACGAGGAAATGACATACGCGCTCAGGTTTGACTTCCAGACCTCCAACAACGAGGCAGAGTATGAAGCATTACTCGTTGGCCTGCGCTTAGCAACGGAAAACGGAGTCAAGGACATAGAAGTTCTCAGCGACTCCATGTTAGTAACAAACTAGGTGAATGGATCATATAAAGCACGAGACCCCAGAATGAAGCGGTAGTGGAAGCAGTGAACAACATGGCCAAGCTATTCGACACATTTACCATCAAACAAATACCAAGATCGGAAAATCGGAGGGCCGATGCGTTGAGCAAACTAGCATCAACATCCTTCGACCATTTGACGAAAAAAATACTCGTGGAGGTACTCAAGGAACAAAGCATAGACGAAACCCAAGTAAAAGAAATAACGAACGAAGGAACAGCATGGATGACCCCAATCATTGACTACATCAGACACGGGATCTTGCCAGAGGATGAAGCACAAACAAGAAAAATCAGAATCAAAGACCCCGAGTACTCCATCATGGATAGGAGGCTATACAAGAAGGGGTACCTGGTCCTATGGCTGAAATGCATAACCAGTCGGGAGGGACATGAGATGTTGCAAGAAACACACTCCGGAGACGCTGGCGTGTACAAGGGCGCAAGAGCCCTAACAGGAAAAACACTACGAATGGGCGTGTATTGGCGGAAAATCCAGCGGGACGCAGCAGAGCTGACGAAGAAATGTGTTGCATGCTGAACATTCGTGCCAGTGCAAAACCTACCCTCCGCCCCACTAACAAGCATCACAGGCCTATGGTCATTTCATCAATAGGGGATAGATATAGTAGGCCCTTTCCCGGAAGCCCCCGAAAAAGTAAAGTTCCTGAAAGTGGCCGTAGATTACTTCACAAAATGGATCGAGGCTGAGCCAGTAGCCAACATCTCAGGAAGGTCAATCATCAAGTTCATGTGGAAGTCCATCCTTACAAGATTCGGCACACCAAGAACCCTCGTCAGCGACAACGAGCTCCAATTCGCCGAGAACCCCTTCAAAGGGTGGTGCGCCGACAGACAAATTCATCAACGATTCACCTCTGTAGCATACCCACAAGCCAACGGTCAGACGGAGATCTCGAACAAGATAATAGTGAACGAAATCAAAAAACGACTTGGTAAAGCAAAGGGAAACTGGGTGGAGGAATTGCCTAGTGTCCTGTGGTCCTACAGGACCACTCCCAGAACCGGTACTCAAGAGACACCTTTCAGCCTGGTCTACGGAAGCGAAGCGGTCCTACCTCCAGAACTAATGATAACATCACTGCGAATCGCCAACTTCACCCCAGAGCGAACCGACTCGGATCTGCGACAAAACCTGGATCTCTTGGAAGAAAAGAGGGAAATCTCCCTCCTACGACAAGAAATCCTCAAACACAAAACGGATAAATACTACAACTAAGGAATGAGAGAAAGATCCCTCAAAGTGAACGACTGGGTCCTAAGAAAAAACGAAGTAAGTCATGCAGAACCTCAAGGAAAGCTATGACCCACGTGGGAGGGATCCTACAGAGTCCTCGAAGCCAACCGTAACGGCTCATATGTCCTACAAATAATAGAAGGGAGAGCAATCCCAAGGACATGGAACATACAAAACCTAAAAAAATTCCACCTCTAATAGGACTGACAAGATGACGGTAGCAATACTGGTACCTTTTATTTTTGCAAAATTCAATGTCAAAATGTACCAAGTCGTTTTCAATGAAATGTTAAGGCCTCGACGGGATTGATCACCCCGCCGAAGACCATCCTTTAGTTCACAAAACAAACTTAAAACACTAGTGTCTTTTATTTATTGCATGCATGCTCCAATTTCGCCTGGCGCCCCCAGTGGCCCAGCTGCCCTTTACAGGACTTTGTGTGCCTCCAATTTGGCCTGGCGCCCCCAGTGGCCCAGCTGCCCTTTACAGGACTTCGTGTGCCTCCAATTTGGCCTGGCGCCCCAAGTGGCCCAGCTGCTCTTTACAGGACTTCGTGTGCCTCCAATTTGGCCTGGCGCCCCCCAGTGGCCCAGCTGCCCTTTACAAGACTTCGTGTGCCTCCAATTTGGCCTGGCGCCCCCAGTGGCCCAGCTGTCCTTACAGGACTTCGTGTGCCTCCAATTTGGCCTGGCACCCCGAGTGGCCCAGCTGCCCTCTACAGGACTTCGTGTGCCTCCAATTTGGCCTAGCTCCCCAGTGGCCCAACTTCCCTTTACAGGACTTCGTGTGCCTTCAATTTGGCCTGGCGCCTCCAGTGGCCCAGCTGCCCTTTACAGAACTTCGTGTGCCTCCAATTTGGCCTGGCGCCCCCAGTGGCCCAGCTGCCCTTCACAAGACATCGTGCGCCTTCAAACAACTCAAAATTTTCCAATACACCTTACTACTCCAAAAACATTTGGCAAGCAAGAACCTAAGCAAAGTCTAAGGGCAAAAGCCGCACAAGTAAAAAAGAATCAAACAAAGCAAACAATAAAAAACGATGTGCAACCAACCGAGGAGGACAACATACGAGTAACCAAAATAAGACTAACCATTGATAATCGCAAAGAGGGCATACACTACCACCCCAACCATAGTACGACGGTCAAGACCACCGCATACACAAAAACAAAGCAGTCCACAACAAAGAAAAATATTGTTTAAAGGTTACAACCATATCGAAAATGTCTTAAGGAAAACAACTACCAACAAAACAAACACTTCACGGCTCCTCCTCCTCCGGCTTCAACATCACTTTCAAGTCATCCACACCAACCTGCCCAAGCTTCAACAAAGATGCATAATCTATGGAAACGAAATCCTCGATGGCATGATCCATCTTAGCTTTGTAACCAGACAAAGAGCTCCCACCTGCAACACTGGAAAGGTTAAGAGAAGGGTTATCACGAAGGCGACTACGCATGGCCTCCTCGCCGGTGGCGTAACACGCCCGCTTTATCTGGCCAACACCGTGGATAAACTTCGACTGGAGCATCACTTTCTTGATTACTCGCACGATCCCTTCTTGTAACAACCACCCCAAATCTCCCTTGACTTCCTCAAGTTCCGTATCCCTAGCCTCCACAACTTTATCCCTCTCAACAACATCACAAACGAAGTTTTCATTCTGGATCGCCAGACCCTCATTCAACTGCTGGGTTTTCTCCAACTCGGCCTCGCAAGCGGCCAATCTTTCTTCCACTATCATCTTCTCTGAAACAACTGCCCGGAGCTTCTGATCATGTTCCCCGGCGGCACTCTCCAGCACTCTAACCTGCCTCCTCAACTCCCGCTCCGACACCCGTAGAGCGTCTAAATCACGTTTAGCCGAAATAAACCTTTGCAAGTGACGGGCTCCGGCTGCAAACATGTAAGCACTTTGGGCAGATGCGAACTGCATGGCAGAGACGAGGGCATCATCAAGGTACATCTCCATATCATCCTCAGTAGCTGGAGGGAACACATGAGCAACAAAATCCAGGACAACCGATCGAACTGTCAAACCCCAGTTCGGTTGGAAAGGAAGAGAAGAAAAATCGGTCAGAACATGGCGACCAATCGCCGACTCAACATTAGCTTCCCCCACAACTCCAGAACCCTCCTCTCTCACAGGCACACTTCCCCCAGTCGGACTCTCACCCTCCACCACCGGGGCAGACTCTTCAACAACAACTTTCTTCTCCAAATTAACCCCCGACTCAACTCTGCTATCACCAACCTTAGCCTCCCCAACAGGCTTATCAACCACATGAACATCATCATCAGGAATCTGAATCACTCCCTCCTTATCACCAAACACTCCAGTGCTCCTTAAACCAGACAATAGCTTATGCCGGCTGAGGCGTCAGACCGAAACGAGGCCAGTGGACGGGTCAGCCTGGCCCACAGAGATCTCATCAACCTTACGCTTTCCTATTCTCGCAACACCTTCCAAAATACCTTCCTTGCTGTCCTTCACAGACTCACCAGAAACAGTAGGACCCTGAAAAGACGACGTTCCTACGCTAGCATCTACTAAAAGGGATCTTCAGTAGCATCACCCTCCTCATCACCGCCAACACTCACGGTATCATTAGCAAGAATATCCGTAAAACCATGGAATGAAAAAGGGTCTGGCACCCTATCCACTAGATCAACTTCCCGATACTCCAACTTCCCATCATACTTATCAGCCAAAACATCCTGAAAATTAATCGGACGCACAACACCTGGGAGGAAAAAGAAACAAAACATCGAAAATGAAAAAGGGGTGAGAAGGGAAAGAAGAAAAAAGAGAAACAGCAACAGTAACACAAACAAAAACATACCTTTCACCATGGAGTAGAACTCCGACATTTTTCCCCTGGCTCTCCACGACGGACTCAAACCACCACCAGCAAGAATATACTCAGGATAGTCATCAGGCACTACATGAAAACCATTCAAAGTCGCAACAGTCTCCCGATTGTGAGCAAACAATGCTGGAGCAGGATCCTTGACACCGCCACGGCGAACACACGTCTTCCCAACACGATGCTCATTAACCCACAACCATTTTTCCGTCCAATTTTTAGGGGAGGACCTCTCCCCAACCAAGACATGGATGGAACGGCCTCGTGAGTAAAACGTGTAACCCTCACTGACTTGGGAAAACGGAAGGAGTGCTTGAAGACGTAATAATCAGGTACGATCCCCAGGGAGCGACAAAGCAACTCGAAAGAAACTACCTTGTTCACAGCACTAGGCGAAATTTGGGTAATGCCTACCTTGTTTCGCCGTAAGACCTCGTCCATAAAATTGCTGGTAGGGAGCCGGTATCCAGCGTCGAACGTCTTTACAAATATACCGGTCTTCCCTGGAGGAGGATGATAGAAACCAGCTCCCTCGCTGGGAAGAAAAGCCATATCGCTCGACGAGCTGAGCCCATTGCTCGTCGGTCGAAACAACACCAGCATCAGCATCATGAAGAACTAAACGAAAACGACGAGAGAAAAAGAGGGGAGAAGAGGGAAGAACCGAAAACCGTAGAAGGAACTGAACAGGCGAAGGCTAAGAAGAGAAAAGGGTTTCCTTGAAATGAGGAAACCAAATAAGTAGCCGTAAATATCGAAAAGACAGGAACGAAAACCAAAAACTGCCATAATGATGAAAGCGGTACGGGTCTTCTCACAAACGGCGGAAACCCGGATCACATAAACCTCAGCCCTACACGTGTCCTGCCCATAAGTCTAGAACATTACGGCTCCGCTGGGCCTACGCAGTAACTACTAGACTGGGGGGACTTGATAACGTATCATAGGATACGGCTTGGCAGAGCTCCATCGGCCCAAAGCCACAAGCGCTACCTTGCAGCACTAGGATCACCCGCATGACACCAGTGCTGCCCCACGGCACTGGCACTCGCCCTTACGGGTAACCGCTCCCACAGCGCCTTCCCGCAGAACCATGCAAACGACAACCTGCGGGAAGACTGCCACATACAGGCGACAAAAGGTGTACATGGTGCACTACCTGTGCTCCTCCCGTACTCCTTCTACACCACGATCGTGCACCAGGCGATCGCCCAATCACCCCTTGAGCTCGCTGGAGGTCTGACATCTGTGTCCCTAAAAGCGGGCTCAGCCTCAGGTATAAAAGGCCTAGGGGCCTTCAGGTAAAACCCACGATCACTTTCAACTATCAACTCTAGCTTACCATAGAACCTTACTCTTGATACCTCACTGAGTTGACCGTCGGAGTGCCCTCCCGGGATCCCCTCTCGGAGCGCGGCTAACGATCTCTTTCTTCTTTGCTGTGACCTCAGGCTCTCAAGACCATCGGAGTATCCACCCCACATCACGCCAGAGTCTGAAGTCATAACACTATGTGTTCTTAAATAACGACACTATCTATGAACACAACTCCATTTCACCCCTGAATCAGTCCAGACCACCATTTAATTAAGCTTTTTGCACCTGTTAGTCATCTTTTAGTCCTATGAGGTATTAAAATCTCAGAATTCGTCAAAAACATCATCAATTTAGGATTAAACCCAAATTCACCATTTTACTCTTTCTAACCAAAACTTTAACTAATTATACATCATTCAATCACCTTAACACCATGATATACGAATGACACACACGTCCAGAAGTATAATCAGCTAAGGTTTATGATAATTATACCAATTCATAGCTCCAATCAACAAACATCTTTAAAAGTTTCAAACTTACCTTCAAGATGATCACATTCATATCAACTCCTCTTCTTTCATGAGTTCACACTTCAATCCATGCTTCTAACTGTAAGACCCTAATCCCGAAAAGTTCAAGTTTAACGCGAAGCAAAGTATGGAAATTTGCTGGAGAAGGCCATTAGTGCCGCTAATGTGTTTATTAGCGATGCTAATATACATATTGGCGATGCTTGAAGAGTTAGCGACGCTAACTACTGATTTTGGGCCAAAACCCTAGATTTTGATGTTTGGGCCGTATTCAATGGTGGTTGATGACACCTACTAATATCAAGTATTATAGTCATCGTTGAGCCTTATTTTGAGCAAAATATATAACTGAAACTGTTATATTACTCACGTTTTGTGTCTAGTGCTCGTGTGCAAATTATATACAATACAAGGGTTAAAAGCGTGCAAAATGGTGAAGTTTGGAATGAAGTCCACTTTCAGGCGAAGGAATACGTGCGCCGCGGTCTGGAGGACACGCGCGTCGTCCTTAGTTGTGTATCGGATCAGAGTTTCAAAATTCAAAGTGCGAACATCGGGGTTACAGATAAGGACGCGCCGCGGATTTGACCTCTACGCGCCGCGTCCTGGCATTTTTCGCAACTATAAATAGAGGCCTCCGGTTCGTGATTCGGGAGCGAAGACCCGACCTTTGAGTGGAAACTCAGGCTTCTTCGACTCGTATTTTCGTATTTTAATGATCGGTAGTTGGTAGATTTCTAGTTTTAGTTTAATTTCTTGTTTTTTGGTATTGTTTATCGTTTGTGTTCAACGGTTCTGACTTGTAGAATCTGCTTGACCATGTAGATCTGGATTATGGACCGAATTCAGAAACATTCGACTTCTGGTTTGGTTTAGTTTTTAATGCAATCATTCGATTACTTTTAATTTTCTGTTTCAGTTTCGGTTTTACGATTATTGCTTGTTTGATCGATTGTTTGTGTTTGGCGATTCTGATTTTCTGAGTATACCTTGGAATCAGAACGTGTTGGTTTGGTTTGAGTGAGATTTGGATTTAAATAATTTAATAGTTGCAAGTTTATGTTTTCGGTAATTTCGAATTGTTTGGATTTCGTTACGTGTATGGATTGACATCATCTATAGAGTGACACTATAGATCGGTTATTTCTTGACACAGATTCAACCACTGACTCAACGGTTCGACCCTTACTTCCACTAGCTAGTGAACTGTAAGGTATTTATCTAGCATTTTTGACCGTATCGACGACTGCGACGATGTCAAAATTTGGCACCGTTGCCGGGGAGTTGTGCGCTTGAGTACTGTGTCAGTTGGTATTTTTAATTTTAGTTGTGGTATTTGATTTGATTTTTGACGGTCGTTTGCACTTTGTGCATGCATACACGTCGAGGTGAACAAACGTCACCTCTACTTTTCGATTATGAGATTGAGCAGACTGCGCGCAAAATTCGTGTGCCTAAGCGGTTACTCAACATGAGTTTAAATGGTGTGTCAGTTGAAGATATTACCAATGAGCTGACAGGCAAGGTAACAGGGGGTAGTCGTTTGTGCCCCCAGTATCAAAAAATCTTAATGGAGCCTCTACCAGTACTGGTGGTGGTGTAGTTTCAGCCCCTATATTCCACCATGTACTCAGTCTTTAGTTCCACCCATGAGTCTATCAATCCCAAATCCCGGTGGGAATTCCGCATCTACTGTGCTGACATGGGGAGTGCTGAACCGCGATGGTACCCCGTGTCCACGCCAGCCAGTGCAAGTTCTGCAGCCACAACAATCACCACCCTTTCATAAACCTCAACCACCCATTTTACAACCACAACCACAGCCGCAACAACAACAATACCAGGTACAAGCTGGAGACCAACTATACGATGACGAGAACGAGGGTTGGATGCCAAACAACCCTGCCAATCAGAATCAACAGTGGAATCGAGGTCAGGGACCTCCGCATCAACAAGAGAAACAATACAACAACAACCAATGACAGGGGCAACGGTATTACAATAACAAATTGCAAAATGATGGTAACTTCGTTCCCCCTTTGTATTTTGCACAACCGATCGGGAAATCGCTTGCGTCACACTTCCAACCTCGGGAGTACGATGATGCATCACCAATTTATTTTCCTGATAATGTTGAGAGTCAGGTTGATATTAGACCTCAGTTGCTAGGAGTGTTACCCGAGCTTAGGGGATATAGACAGGATGACCCGTACAATCATTTGTACGAATTTTTAGCGATCGCTAACGCTAACATCCCTAGGAACGCAAATAGGAATTTCTTGAGATTAAGGTTATTCCCGTTTACTCTTAAGGATAAAGCAAAATACTGGTTTACCTCATTGCAAGCGAACAGCATGACGACATGGGAGCAACTCAAAACGAAGTTTCTACAAGAATTCTATCTCGCTAGCAAGACGTCGGAGATTAGGAGGGCAATTCAATATTTTCAACAGAAACCGGGGGAAGCATTTCACGATGCTTTCGAAAGACTTAAGGAGTTGATGAGATCGTGCCCGCATCACGAGTTCCCGAGGTGGCAGCTCGTCAAGTTCTTCTACGACGGATTGGACACTACTAATCAGGCCATGATCAATGCCTCGTCCGGTGGAACCAGTATGATGCAAGACCCAGATGCAGCGTGGAGATTTTTAGAACAGTTGAGCAACGGTTCTAAGACTAACTATTCATCAAGGAAACTCGTTAATACATCGTCTACAGCTGTTGTGGGAATAGATAATGAATGGAAGAAAGAAGTCAAGAAGGAGATTGGGGATTTAAACAGGAAATTGGATCGATTGATGGCGACACTTCAGCAAGGACCACCGAACCAGCAACAAAACGGTCAACTGGGACATAGGACCCAGGAAGTAAATCAGGTGTACGGTCAAGGCCAATATAATAACAACAACCGACGACCGTATAGACCATACAATTAGGGAGGTCAAGACTACAATGGTAATAACCCATCTTACAACAACCGCCAGAACAACTATCAGGGACCACCACCCAATCAGCCACGACAATTCCAACCTATCAACAATAATGGTCTAAGCAGTAGTAACAGCAACAAAAGTTCGACTAATAACAATCGCACTGTCACAGAAGCGTAGGAAGATATGGTGGCAAAAATGTACGAACTCGTACAACAACAAACACAAGCCAATGCAAAAGCTATTGCCAACATGGAATGGCAGATTGCGTAATTGGCTGAAGATTCAAGGAAGAGAGATAATGGCAAGCTTCCCAGCAACACGGAGGTGAACCCAAATCACACCCAACGGGCAAGAAAGGAGCACGTAAATGCTGTAGAGAGTAGTACGCCAGAAAAAGTATGGAGGAAGGTAAGCATGGAGAATCTTATGGGGACAGAAAATAAAAACAAGGGCATTCAGGAGGAGGAACAGTCGACAGTAGCCGCCCTCAAGAAGAAGAAGACCTCCAAAGTGAAAAAGAAACAAAGCACACCATGTAAGCCATCCATTAATAAAAAATTATTGGATCAATTAAAAGATGCCCTAGGTGACTCTAGAATCTTGGAAGATATTTGTACAGAGAAAGAGAAGGTCAAGATTCCAACACCAGAAAAAGTCCGCCATACAGTTAGCTAGTGAGGCATTGTTGGGGACATTGCCCAAGAAAGAGAAAGATCCTGGCTCTCCATACATCACCGTTACTTTCGGTAATGTAGTCATCCGAAACACGTTACTAGATTTAGGGGCCAGCGTGAATGTGCTGCCTGGCTATCTTTATGACAAGTATAAGAATGAAGAGTTGGAGCCAGCCAAAACGGTCCTGCAGCTGGCAGATCAATCTACAAAGGTCTCAAGAGTAAATTAACAAACATGATAGTCAAGGTGGGGACTTCTTTTACCCAGTAAATCTCTTGGTTATGGAGTACGAGAGTCTGGAAGACGCAACTGCTTTAATCTTAGGGCGACCCTTTTTAGCTATTGTTGGAGCTGTCATGGATTGTAAAACGGGTGATGTGGATATCACCTTTGGATCGAGGAAATGAAGGTTAAACATGTTTGGATGTCCACTGACACTTCCATCGGGATACGACAATCAGCATATGACTAATAGACCCCTGATGATACCAAGGATGGATGGTAAGGGCAGAGGAGAGGGAAATCAGACATAGGACAACGAGGGTGAGGATGAGGTGATCCTCTGGAAGGCAAAGGGACACCCGCTCGCTTCAGTTGACAAGTTACAACTTTTGGATATGATAGAGATAATGGAGAAGAAACATCAGGTGTTTGCAAAGGGTGTAAGAAATAGGGAAGCGAAAGTGTTCCAAATCCTGGACGCTTAGCAACAATGGATAAGTCAAGTGAGCGATAGAATGACACATCTAACAACATTACTAACGACCTTGGTTCACGATATCGCTCCTGAAATGGGAAAATTTGTGTCTAAGGAAAGATAAAGAGCATCACGGTCTGGCTGAAGACGTTAAACTTAGCGCTTGGTGGGTCGCAACCCATTCGTAGGTAGGTTAGTTTTATGTTTTCAAGGTAATTGGGAGGAATTTATCATCATCATCACAGTAAACGGGGCACGGAACAAGTTTGGGTCAAAACTGCAAGGAATTGGCAACCTTGAAAGGCGCGACGCGGGGAGAGACAAGACACGCCGCACGTGTTTAAACGAACCCGATGCACAGGGGTTTTCATTTAAGCACGCGTCACGGATCAACATCTTGCCGCGCCACGGATTTTGATCAGTCAGAAGGTTTTACCAGGTAAGTTTTTCACTTTTCACACAATCCACACAAACTCCAGGTCGCGGATAACAGAGCTCCAACCCAAAACTTGCAAATTTCATGCTTTCTTTCATGTTTTCATTATCTACTACTGAGGTATGTGTTCTGAACTTGTTATTTCAAGATTACACATGCGTTTGTGGCTAAAAATCGGATCAAATAGGGTTTAGATAGAAAAAAACTTAGAAATTAGCAATGCCGAGCTTCAGGGTGGTGTTTTTCGCAAAATCCTCACCCTAGATACGCTAGTTGTGAGTTAGGCTACCTTGTATATGTGTTGATTGAAGCAAACAGGTACAAAAATAGGAAATTTCGAAACAGTTGTTCGTCGTGACGTGGCATGTTCATCATCCTCGACGCGGCATTTGAATCAACGCGTGGTTACAAACCGCGACGCGCGTAGGGACTAAATTTGCAAAGTTTTTGTTTGTATTATCGTTTGTGCAGATGGAGCAGCCACCACAGCAGGGAGTACCTTACGTGTCGGAGCACCCGTTCTTGCAGTTTCCAACAGCGTTAGAGGAGACGTAGAGGTATCATGCCCGATTTCGGTCCATCAGCACACACGTGATGCAGCCGACTATATACTTTGACCAGGTGTTGTTGACGACAATTGGACTTTGGGACCGACTGTTACCGTGCCTCCACCGCACCTGGACCCACTCGGAGGGGGCATTTACATTCACATGTCGGGGCTGGGAGAGGTTGATGGCCCGTGAGGACGATATTGCTTACAGAGAGCTCATGCTGGAGTTCTTTTCGACTTGATCATACGAGCCAGCCTCTGCCGAGCCCGGATCCCATCTTATCCGATTCAGACTTGGAGGTCAGAGCCGGGAGTGCATGATGCGAGAGTTTGCAAGACGCACAGGGATCTACACCCGTGAGGAGACCGAGAGCATCTACTTCCAGCCATTCTTGGATGTCTGGTTAGTTGAGCAGCCACGGAGAGAGACAGATGAGGTCATATGGGCACGGATGTCCAATGACCGGTTCAAGGCCGGGGGACCAATGAGAGCCAGTTCCGCTCCCCACTGCACCGACTCATGCACTGTATCATGTCCACTTCCATTACCCACACAAGGGCAGTGAGAAGGTGCCCCACGAGGATATGTTCTACATGTGGGTTCTCTCTGACCCGGGCAGGTTTCTCAACCTGCCTCATACCTTGGCAGCCTTCTTGACATCCCGAGCCTTGGGGTCTAGCGTGAGGAGCCCGATGACTGGTGGGCATTTCATTACTAGGCTGGCTCGATCATATGACATTCTTACTGCTGCGGTCATTGCCCATTTGAGGCCGATGGAGCCCCGGGTTGCACAGGGACGATATTTGGAGACGATGAACGTGCTACATCTGGTACGGCCGGGAGTTTACGCGATATTACCCGAGATCCCATCGACCCGCCGAGTAGCTCAGCAGGCACCGGTGCAGCCCTAGCCAGAGCCAGAGATCACCGAGGAGGAGGATGAGGAGGCGGAGCAGTTGGTGAGGCCCACCAGGAGGAGGAGAGTGGAGCCAGATGTCCAACCACCACCACAGTCACGCCCAGCGCCACAGCCTGTAGACGTACAGGAAGCCTTGCGGGACATTGTTGCGAGGTTGACACGGTTGGAGGATCAGTAACATTGGATGGCAGAGGCATTGCGAGAGCTCCTTCTTCACGCTGGACGGGAGCCACGACCCTTCCCCACTACAGGTCACCATGAGGCTGGTCCATCTGGGACACACCACGATGATGATGAGTGATCTTATTTTTTTTTTTTGGAAACATTGTACATAAACCTACTTTTAGTTGTTTATATTTGCTTTTGTCTTTTGCGTTTAATATTGTTTGTTTGAGTGTTTTGTGTTGCAAGTACCAACGAGATTTACCAAGGAGTTGTACAACACAAGTGTGGGGTCACCGTACCCCTACACTTGTCATATACCGACGTGTTCACTGTTGCGTCACAACTCCGGACAGTCAAACCAAGATGCACATTTTTGATATCCTGTTGTAAATGGTTCCGATAAGCAAGCAGTTCTACTGTTCCGAAGGGGTAACTCTTTTCTCCCTTGCTCTGAAATTTTTTTATGTACAACGGGGACGTTGTACGATTTAAAGTGTGGGGTGGGGATGGTCGAAAAGAGAATTTTTGAAATTTTTGCAAAACCAGTCTAATTTTCAAAAATTTTAGCATACTTCAAAATTTTTAAGAAATTCTAACTTGAAAACGAATAGATTTTGAGTGTTTTAGCATCTGGTATTTTTCAACAAATGTTGTTTAGTTGTTATCATGCTATGGTTCTCTTAAAATAAGCTAAGTTTTAGAAGTTAGAAAATTCTGGATTTTGAACATCTTAGGATTGGGATTCAGGAGCGAACTGTCAATCAGTGGCCTTTGTTGTTCGAGTCGGTAGGTCTGAAACGGGTGGCCCTAAAAGGGCATTTATGCACCTTACTACCTAAGATCGTCTGGTCAGGGATAGTATTTTCGGAAGCTTGTTACATGGACAACATCGAAAGTCATGGGTAGTTCCTTAACGGCCTTTAGAATCTGAATGAGTAG
Organism: Cichorium intybus; assembly: GCA_023525715.1. Classification (NCBI taxonomy): domain Eukaryota; kingdom Viridiplantae; phylum Streptophyta; class Magnoliopsida; order Asterales; family Asteraceae; genus Cichorium; species Cichorium intybus. Next base: position 37,492,107 of record CM042013.1, on the reverse strand, counting down.
GTGCACTTTTGTGGACTGACAATTTATAATCAAGGGTTCTCTAGAAAGTCGTGATTCCCAAAGGATATTCTAGTCAATTTTCAAAAATCATTTTCATCTAACTTCAAGATATAATAAACTTTGAAACTAAAGTCATTCAAAAATATTTGGGTTTTATAGAATTTGTTAAAAACTCACTTGCTTGGGGACAAGCAAGGCACAAGTGTGGGGTGTTTTACGACACCTAGTAATATCAAGTATTCTAGTCGTCGTTGAGCCCTATTTTGAGTAAAATATATATCTGAAACTGTTATATTACTCACGTTTTGTGTCTAGTGCTCGTGTGTAAATTATATACAATACAGGGGTTAAAAGCGTGATAAAATGGTGAAGTTTAGAATGAAGTCCACTTTCAGGCGAAGGCATACGTGCGCCGCGGTCTGGAGGACACGCGCGTCGCGCTTAGCTGTGTATCGGATCAGAGTTTCAAAATTCAAAGTGCGAACATCGGGGCTACAGATAAGGACGCGCTGCGGAGTTGACCTTTGCGCGCCGCATCCAAGCATTTTTCGCAACTATAAATAGATGCCTCCAGTTCGTGATTCGGGAGCGAAGACCCGACCTCTGAGTGGAACTAAGGCTTATTCGACTCGAATTTTCGTATTTCATTGATCAGTAGTTGGTAAATTGCTAGTTTTAGTTTAATTTCTTGTTTTTCGGTATTGTTTATCGCCTGTGTTCAACGGTTCTGAATTGTAGAATCTGCTTGACCACGTAGATCTGGATCATTGACCGAAGTCAGAAACATTCGGCTTCTGGTTTGGTTTAGTTTTTAATGCAATCATTCGATTACTTTTAATGTTCGGTTTCAGTTTCGGTTTTACGCTTATTGCTCGTTTGATCGATTGTTTGTGTTTGACGATTCTGATTTTCTGAGTATACCTTGGAATCAGAACGTGTTGGTTTGGTTTGAGTGAGATTTGGATTTAAATAATTTAATAGTTACAAGTTTATGTTTTTGGTAATTTCGAATTGTTTGGATTTCGTTATGTGTATGGATCTACACCATCTATAGAGTGACACTATAGATCGGTTATTTCTTGACACAGATTCAACCACTGACTCCACGGTTCAACCCTTACTTCCACTAGGTAGTGAACTGTAAGGTATTTATCTAGTATTTTTGACCACATCGACGACTGCGACGATGTCAGTGGGGAACCGTAGGGAAGCCGCCATTTCTTCATTTTCAGCCTCTAAAACGTCCATTTTTCTCTTTAAGTCTTCTTGGATGAATTTTTGGTGTTTTTGGTCTCTTGGGAAGGACTTTTGAAGCTTGGATGGTGTTAGAAGACTGATGGTGATGCTAGAAGTTGTTTCCCTTGGTTGAATCTTCAAAGATCCGCACTTGTATGGAATATTGTGAGTAAAGTTTCCACCTTTTTATGTTTTGAGGTTATTCTTGTGTTTTGTGTGGGATTTTATGGATTGAAATGAAGTAATGGTCCCTTTTTAGTGTTGTCCATGATTGGAAAGGATAAAGTTTGGAACTTTATGCCTTTAAGTCCTGATTTAGAACCATTAAGTTGGTTTAGAGAGTAAGCCAAACTCTCTTTAGTGGGTTTGTTGAGTTTAGGGCCATTTTGGACTTGGATCTTGTTCATGAGCCTACAAGGTTATGTTTGGATGGTAAAGTTAGGATTTTTATGGACTTAGGGACTGTTTGGAAGGTCCCTGGAAGATTTGAGACCTTGGCTGAATGGATTAAGAGCTTAATGGATTTTTGAATCTGTTCATAGTTAGCGATGCTAACTAGGGAAGTTAGCAACACTAACTTCCTGTTGATCGTTGACTTTGACTTTGACCTTTGACTATTGACTTTTTGAGCAGTTTGACTTTTGGTCAAACTTGAGGGTTTGGGATAATGGTCTTAGGGGTTTATCCTGTTTGGAGTTAGGAAATTCTAAGTGAAGTTTATCCTTATTAGGAGGTTCGCGCCGTCGAGATCTGAAGACGCGCGTGTGGAGTGTTGTTTAGCTTTGCGGATCAGGTGAGTCTTCTCACTATACTATGGGTGAAGTTACAAGCGTAGGTAACTTAATTACTGTGTGTAGTAATGTATGGTAGCTGGGCGTCCCTTACGTCATTTAACTGTTGAGTTGGTAATAGGAACCCGATGGGTTAGACTGTATGCTTAGGCTTTTGTGCTTGTATATAACAGTCGTTGGATTCCTTCCGATGACTGAAGAATGATTGATGGATCCAAGGGTTGTTGCATGATAAAGGACGATGCATGACCGATCGTTCCTGGGTACCCGACGATCAAAGAATGAGTTGATAACTCTGAGAGATGCTACATGAGAAAGGACGATACATGACCGGTCGTACCTGGGCACTCGAGGATGTTTAATGACGAGAGGACGATGCATGACCGGTCGTGCCTGGATGTTATATGTGGCTTATGTGTTTGAATGGAATGGATCATGTGGTATTTTGGGCAACTCACTAAGTTTTGTGCTCTCTTTCACCCTAAATGTTTTTCAGGTATTTGCTGGCTTGAGCTTGAAGCACGGCGCGACTGTACAGCATCTGACGTTTTGATAATTAAGTCTATTTGTAAATTTTTTCGATAAATATGATTTTTCATGTTTGAATAATAAGTTTTAATTTGGATGATTTATTTGATAACCCGTTTTATGTATTTGAACCATTTTAAAGCGAAAAATTTTACTATGGTTTTTGGGGCGTTACACCAGCTCTAAGAATCGACTCTTCTTTCTCTGGAATGGTATATATATTAAGGAAATTGACCAAATGACCATCAACAGGCCATTTAAAAGAAAAATCTGCACAGACGGAGATAGCGTCACTATCTCCCAACGATAGCGTCGCTATCTCCCAACGATAGCGTCGCTATCTACCACGCGTCCACTTCCCAGCTCATGATACATCACGAGATAGCGCTGCTATCTCCATGAGCTAGAATCGCTATCTCCCCCTTTTCAAATTGTCACCCGTTTTTTCTTGTGTTTACCCTGCTTATGCAAAACAGGTGTTACACGAACTGTGGAAGTCCGAAGATTTTGCCGAAAGTTTCTCTGGTCACCTTCACCATATGATCTCCTTAAGGAAGCAGACCATGCTATAGACGACGATGGAGAAGGCATTATACACCACTCTAGCATAAATTTATAGGGCAAGGGTTATCGCCTTTGCTACAGGTGAGTAACGAAGTACCTCGTCAATGACTTGACACATATCAGGGTACTTGACTTGCTGAAAAAATTATGAGTTCATTTATTAGAGTCAGATATTTCAGGGAGCTAAACTTTGATATTATGTCTAAAACACATATTTGATTCTAGTTGTTGGTCCCATATAATGCAATAAACATATAATTATAACACAAGAATGATGAAACTGAAAAACTTCTTACTAAAAACCTTCAATAAACAAATAGATAATATGAGACACACCTTAGATTATTAAAGAACTTTTCAATCTCTTATAAAAAACTAAGTAATAACTCTCAATGCTCACACACAAAAGTACATACGAAACTAAAACTAGAGTTATATAAACACTAATATAGATCAACTATTTTCCTGAACGTATCAAAATAATTCAGACATTATATTGGAGCTAGACACTCTCACCTTTATCTAAAAGGTCAAACTGTAATAAAGTTTATCTTCAATATCTTTAGATATAAACAAATTGTTGAACCGCCTCAAGTAGATAAGAATTTTAGATGTTAAGTTGTACATGCTTCTGGCAGCTTAAGTTGTCTAAATTAGCTTATGATGATTATGTCCTTAATGAAAACCGTAGTCAAATGGGGATGGCGACTAATGGTAGCATTGGTAAATAGGCTTGCCCATCATCGCTTACATGGTTCAATCCTAACATGAATTCATACGTAGAGTTGGAAACCGGTCGACTAGTGTTGGGTTCCAATACAACCCATTTACTAAATAGGTCAAGAACATCAACACAACCAAACCTGTTTAACTAAACCAGTTGAGAATTTCAACCAAATCTAACTGGTTAATAAATTGATTGTTATCAGATTGAGCATTTTATTTTTTCCCAACACAAACCATGGTTTACCCATTAAAATAAAAATGTAAATGAAAAAGATTCCAGCTACTTAAATAAGTTTCACACTCATAATCACTAAAAAAACAATCTATTTTTTCAATAGAAATTTCTTAACTTAAAAACTTAAGTTGGGAACAACTTATATATTGGAAAAAAACTTCAAGAACTTGCTTAGTAGTCAGTAATTTGAATAGAGTAACGAGAGAGTATGGTTGATTGTTGAAGTTCGTGAGCCTATAAGGGGCTAAAATATGGTGATCAACTAAGGCCCTCCGGTGTGCTAGCCTGAGCCCTTGCCTGACGACCACGAGCCTCGCGGTGAACAACGCCCCCCCTGCGATGTCGCACTTTGTGAAGCCCGCACGAGTTCTAGGCGTCGTGCGACGTGTTTGTGTATTTAATATTTGACCGTTTGAAAACGGCTACTTCTATAAATTTTTTTTAAAATTTTCAAATACCCCTATATATATTCACATCTCACACATTTCTCACATACACATCAATACACACACATTTCTCACATACACATCAATACCCACACATTTCCAAATGGCTGGTATGGGAAATGGAAACGTTGTGGGAAATGGTAACCGTGCTTGGCAATGGACTCAACAAGAAGAGGCAGCGTTAGCGAGGGCCTGGGTCATCCAAACTGAAGACCCCGATGTGAGGAGTCACGCTCACAGTTTCTGGAAACGTGTTGCGGATTCGTTTCACACAATTCTGGACGTAAATGAATATAGGAGTAAAGATCATATTTGCTTCAAATGGAGGAATTTGTCATTTAAAGTGTATTACTTTGAACAAGTTATGAAGGCAAACCGCCACGAGGGGGTCACCGACGAGCAGATCCTTTCCCAATCGTTGGAAGAGTATCGGGCGATGCACGACAGCGATTTCACGAATATGGATGCGTGGAATGTCTTGAAAAATGTATCTCAATTTCACGCATATCGTATATAGGATTTTAATTAACGTATTTTAGGTTTTGAATGAAGTGTTTAGGATTTTAATTAACGTATTTTGTGTTTTAATTTATCGTATTTTAGGTTTTTAATGAAGTATTTTATTTTGAAGAAGTATTTTATGTTTTAGTTTATGAAATTATTTGTTGTGTTTTTATTTTATTTTTAATATAGTTTTTAAATTAAAAAGTGAGAGGAAGTAAGAGGTAGTGAGAGACTGAGAGGTGACCATTTCCGGGGGTAAGGCGAGGAGAGAGAAATACTGACTGTATGCTGAGGTGGCAGGCAAAAAGTGAGAGGAGAAGAGAGCGCATACCTGATGGCCTAATGGGAGAAGCTGAAATGTTGTGATCGACATATCGGTGGAGGGATTTGTGTGAGTGAGTGGTTGAATTAGTTAAAGGAGTGTGTGAAAAGCATATATTTAGAAATTAGAACCATTGATGTTTTTTAGATATAAGTAATAATATAAATTTTCTTTCAATAATAATAATAATGAATATTCAATTAAATAAAATAAATTTATTTGTAATATTTTAATAGGTTGGTGGCCTATTAAAGTATTGAACTGAGTTCAGGTTAAACTCATAGATTGAAATTATTTTGGCTCGTGACATATGGTATAGATTACTTTATACATTTTAGTAGAGGTGTGTATGAGACGGTTTAGTTTGGTTATAGACTAAAACCGAATCATAACCATGTCAATCAGTTAATGCATTTCAGCAGCCATTGATTATGGTTAATGAGTTTAGTCCATTAATGATTTTGGTTAATAGTTAATATCAGTGACCACTGCCAATATCAGCCTATTTTCGGAGATTTTGATCATTCAACTTAATCAAATTTACTGGTCAAGATCCGGCACATGTACATAGCTTTGAAATTTACTGGTCAAGATCCTGCACATATACATTGCTCAAAGTTGATGTAAAATTCCTCAACTGTTAATGTAATATTTAAAAAAGTGTGATCGTGATCAGATGCATTATTTGCCTTTTTGTCTATTGTCATTCGTCCATATGGCGAGCAACTAATGGTGATAGTCAATGAAGAATCACAATAAATGCGTCAAGTATATGTATGTGATAGTAAGATTGAGTATGCGTGTCTCTAATTTTATATAAGTGCCCTTTAAATTTTCAATTCTTAATATAATTGCATACTATATATTACATGTAAGTTAATATATATTTTTGTTTCTTTATTAAATTATTGGTTTGGTTCGGTTTATAGTGGTTCGGTTTTAGATGAAACCATAAATGAACCGGATGCATTCGTTTAGCCCAAATTAAAAACCATACCATCTCTTATAGTAATTGTGCGTTTACAATGGTTAATTTGGTTTTTCGATTGTTAAATCCTTTCCTCTGTCTGTAATTTTTTGTTTTCCTCTATTTGTACTTTCTGTTTTTTGCCCCTTATCACCTTGATGTGGTGTGCTTTTTAATATATTCGCGGGTTCCAAAAAAAATAAGATCACCCCTACACTTTAGTTGTTGTTTGGGTAGAGACGAGGAATCTTTTGTTTAATCCTAAATTTTGCATGTGGATGCACTTATTTAGAACCGTTTAATAATATTCCGCTTAATCCGGAACTCAATTAAATTATGCACAACTACTTAGTCTTTGGTTGGGGAGTGCCATGTGAACATGTCTAGAAAGTTTATTCCTTAATTTTTATATATTAAAATCACGATCCCACCATTAACCCCACTTAATCATGCCATTACTCTTTGTTTATTTATTAAATCCAGCATTGGCCTTGATAAGAGAAATCCAAATGCAGTGATTTTAACCGATATATAATCGATTAATCTTTTCACGATATATGGCTGAAAAATAATTCATATACATATAAGGCCATGGGAGTACCCATATTATAACAATGGTGTTAACACCAAAAGGTGATGTCACGTCACCACCACATTTAACACCAAAAGTGGGGGTGTGCTGGTATTATTGCAAGTGGTGTTATAACTTTTTTTTTTCTTTTTTTGGTAACCGAAAATACAAAAATAATATAGCTAATTGGTTTTTTTTTTCACAATAAAACTTCCATTTAATTTAAAAACACACAAATTACAAAATCCTAAAAATTTAAAAGCAACATTAACATAAAAAGAAACTCGTTAAATAAAACCAAACCAAAAAAATCTAATAAATATCATTGATGTCGTTGAAGGGGGGGGGGGGGGGGGGGGTTCATTGAAGTCATCCGAACCGCCTGCGTCTGCCCAAAGATTTTCGGTCAAATCTTGTCGAAGCCTATGATACGTGTCTTCATCATAAAGCTCTAACATTTTGTTGTAATACGCATCCGAACCCATTTGAATTGTTGCCGATGGCTGAAGAACATCGTTCGGATTATTCCCTTCTCTTCTATCATCATGTTATGTAGAATGAGCACCGCGTACATCACCTTCTGTATTTTTTTATCATCCCATGCTCGAGCCGGGTATTTTAGAACGTGCCATTTCTCTTTTATAGCTCCAAAACCCCTTTCTACGTCCTTCCGTGCCGACTCTTGTCGCTTTGTAAAATATTTTCTGTCCTCCTCAATTGGATGTTGATACGCTTTGACCATCGTTGAGTATCGCGGATATATCCCATCGGCAAGATAGTAACCATACTTGTAGTTGTGTCCATTCACAACGAAAGGACACTCGGGTGCTTTGCCGAGCAAATATTTGTTGAATATCGTCGATGAATTAAGAACATTTATGTCATTGTTAGACCCCGGCATACCGAAGTATGCATGCCAAAACCAAAGATCTTGGGACACAACGGCCTCTAGCATGATCGTTGGGTGTCCGTGGTCACCGCGTGTGTAAAGGCCTCGCCACACGTTTGGACATCGTTCCCATCGAATGTGAGTGCAATCGATACTTCCAAGCATTCCTCTAAAACCATGCTTCTCGTAATGAAATGCGTATAATTGCTCTACATCACTTTTTGTTGGTATGCGTAAGTAAACGGGACCATAAAGTTGTATCACGGCTTCACAAAAGTTATACGTACTTTCTCGGGCTACTCTCGCCGACATCTTCAAATATTCGTCCAACGAGTCCGGCGATACGCCCTAAGCTAATTGTCGAAGTGCGGCCGTCATCTTTTGATATGTCGTGAACCCCCGCCTCTTCCGACCATCGTACCTCAATTGAAAGCGTGGATAATGAGCATTCAAATCGGTAGCTATACGAAGGAATAAATTCTTCGTCAAGCGATAACGGTTACGAAAAGTGTTATCGTCGTACAAACAATCGTCGTTGAAGTAATCGGCCATTAGACGCTCGTGTGCGGCTAAACGATTTCTATTTTTTTGTTTTCTTGTAAGCTTTGCTCGGACATGCGCCGGGGGTTCTACCAACGTCGTCAACACACTCGTAGCAACTTCAATAAAATGTGGAATAAACATGTCGTCGTCCGAAGAGGAAGAATCGGAAACCGGCATTTCATCGTTGAAAACCAGCGTTTCGTCATCGGAGCCGGACATTTCTTCATCGGAAGAGAATTCAAAGTCGATATTTGTTGGAAGAGGATCCATTTTTTTAGAGAGTATTTTGTAAAATAGAGGTGTGAAAAAAATTTAGGAGTAGATAAGTATTTATAGGATTTTTTTTTAAACCCTCAACGGGTCGATTTCAACGGTCAAAAGAACCGTTAACACGCGTGGTAGTGACCACGCCCTATCACATATGGCGCACAACGGCTGAATGGGGGTGGTGTTCACAAGGCTTTGGCGGCGCCATAGCCTTTGGCGGATGCTATCACGCAGGTACACCCCAAGGCCTAAGATCATGTTGAGTATGTCGCTCATATTATTTCGCTCTTTATTTTCCCTATTTAGGATTTTGATATTTCCACTTTCTTATTTTATCCATCCATTTAAAATCAAAGTTTATTGATATTTTTGCTTTAATTTATATTTACAAAAATATAAATAAAGAATGAGTCATATTTGGAGAATTATTAATTAGGTTAAAAGAATTAATTGTTTCTTCATTATGTTTTTTTTTTGGAACCGACAATTTTAACACCTTGAGGGTATTCAGCCTTGCAACCCAGGGCGGTTGGCAATTACCTATGTCGCAAAGCCTTTCCCTTCACCTGTTTTTCGCCAACCAGGGAAAATCCCCCACATGGGGTTAGTTGGAGTCGAACTCCAAACCTTCCACCATATGGGTATATAACCCGGGTGCATCCACCCAGCTAGGCTGGGCTTCACTTGCAAATATTTACAAATATTTACACTTTAAAGGATTTTCCACACATTTTACGTCAAAATCTTTCAATATTATTCACAATTATTATATAACATATATTCTGTAGTTATTAAAGTCATAAAGCATATTCTTTATGTGCTTTATTTATATATAACTAAAACCTATAGATTATATATTTAATTCTTCAAATATAAATTAACGACATATAATCTGGCATCGATAACAAAGATAGATGATATGACGCTACTTTGATCTTAGTTCTGACGAAGATCTAGTATCCAAGCAAATGTAAAAAAAATTAATTTGTTTTAAAATAATGCCTATCACAATAAAATATTCAAATAAATACATATAAAACAACAAAAATATATTGCCCAATAAGAATATAAATCACAATATTGCTAAAAAATAACGATGAAAAAGCATTCATCTTACTCGAATTGCACATCATCACTTAAAAAACTGGACTGGATATGCATTTAAATCAAATAAATTGTTCTTGGAGACTTCATTGTCCATCTGGTTTATTCCTCTTTTCTTTTTTAATTTTTGAAGGTCTATCTTTTGGACGATGAACACGGGCTCAAAGAATATATCAGATTCATTAATCATAGAAATAAAAAATTCTTTCTTACTTACAGGCCACATTTGGTATCTTGAAACAATTCAGTAAGCGACACATCAAATTCATTGGCGCCATCATTGTGTGATTCCTCTTCTGAATTCAGGCGGAATGTATTAATACTCCAATGTGGATTAATTGGATCTACTAAAAGTGTCATTCATTGCAAATGTTTTATCTTATGAGCACAATGAAGACTCATGGTTGCCATAAAAAGACCAGGCAATGAGTCATCGTACTTGAGAAAACAAATCGTTATTAAATGTTAATGTAAAAATTTATGTTTTAAAACAACATAAAACTATAATCTTTGAAAATATTATCAATTTTTTTTCATATTACATATGTATCTCCTTTAATACAAAATGAGACACATGATACAAAAGCTCTCTAAAAGTAAGTACGTTACACTTATGAAGAACTTGAATTCTTTCACTTGCCAATTTTACTTTAATCTCGTTCAATTCATGCTTAATCACAATAGAAATCTTTTTCTTAACTTCTTAAAAGCCACCGGTAGATATTTGTAGATACAATTTGAGTATATCATGAGTACCTTCAACGCTCGAAGATGAACGATTACCAAAGTGCAAGTGATTTTTTGTCCAAGCACTTACATTCTTTTCTTTCCAACGCAACCACTTAGGCATATACAAGCCACTTAGGCAAAGGTTTAAGAAACTTAGGCACATACAATATAACAATTATCTTTAATCGCTTCAATAAAAGGTTGGAAGAGTATACTCACCTTAAAACGTCGAGTGGTACCGATGTATCGACGGTACCGATGTATGAGTATAAGTAATCCAAAATCCGTTGTTCCAGTTTGCCTTGATCAACCTACAATAGGTTTCAACCGTATATGCACACTTATATACCATCCAAATACTTACATTAGTCCTACCCATCATGGGGTACAATACCCTAGCTTTACAAGTCTAACTGACCATTCTAAGAGGTCTAGAAAACGTTTTGTTCGATTTTTACGGTGCTATCCATAGATGATAACGTCGCTATCATCTCAACTTTGAAGGTCCATCGTGTGAGTTGCCGTATAGCGGCACTATCCAGTATGCATAGCGACGCTATGGTCGCGATTGGCCAATTCCTTGGTCTGTCTTGATTCAGACCTTATCATCAAGTTCTACTACATATATTAGCTAGGTTTTAATCTAAACTTGGTCTAACATCAGAAAAACAAGACCAGTTCGACAGGAAGTTACCAATGGACTATCTAGGGTTTCGAAACCCGAAATTTCCCAAAAATAAGGACCCATACCTTTTTTTCAAGTAAATTGCAGCACTTGGTAAATGCTACAATTGTAATTCCATGGTTTCTTCCTCAACTAATTATTCAAAATCACTGATTTCGCCATTGATTCTCCTACATAGGGATGATTACAGTTTTTGGGCTAAAAAATAATCGACCAAATAACACTTAATAGTTTAAGTCAGTTCCGAAGTTAGGCGTCGCTACCCTATGGGTTTAGCGCCGCTAACTCGGAGCAGAAGGTATTTTTCCTTGATTTTCCTATTGTAAAGCTTTTATCCAAAACTCACTACCTTACCACATTTATGAAATTCATATAACCTGGAATAAACTCTATACTACTACAATACCATAACCACAGAAAGGAAATTATAAAATTTCTTACCAAATCGAACACGGTGTTACATCCGATAATCGACACAACAATGGAATAACTGCCACAACGATCTAGTTTAGCCTTGTAACATTATATGTTGTTGAGTCTTCCAAAAGATGTTCGATAGTTATATGCATTTGGGTGGTGGAATGGAAATAACGTACAAGTGTTAGGCCGGGGAGAAAATATGAGGAGCTTAAAATATGATATTTATTTAGATTTTGTTCCCTTTTTCAATATTTCGTGTGTGTGTGTGTGTGTGTGTGTGTGTGTGTGTGTGTGTGTGTGTGTGTGTATATATATATATATATATATATATATATATATATATATATATATATATATATATATATATATATATATATATATATATATATATATATAGGGATAGGATCAAATATATCCATACAAGTATTGTGTAACCTTGAAACTCAATCTGGACCACTTATTTAAAACATATTCTTTTCAGAATGTACAAAATTTAGTTCATTCTTTTAAGAATGGTCAGAACTCATTATGTCAAAAACTTATTCTGTTAAGAATGTGTTTTTTCATTGTTACGAGAATGAAATCTAATGGCCAGGATTTGGTTACAAGGTAACACAATAATTGTCATTCTTATTATAACCTAGCCATATATATATATATATATATATATATATATATATATATATATATATATATATATATATATATATATATATATATATATATATATATATATATATATATATATATATATATATATATATTTAAAACACATTCTTTTAAGAATGTACAAAATTTAGTTCATTCTTTTAAAAATGGTTAGAACTCATTATGTCAAAAACTTATTCTGTTAAGAATGTGTTTTTTCATTGTTACGAGAATGAAATCTAATGGCCAGGATTTGGTTACAAGGTAACACAATAATTGTCATTCTTATTATAACCTAGCCATATATATATATATATATATGTATATATATATATATATATATATATATATATATATATATATATATATATATATATAGGATAAACATAGAACCACATTTTATCTATAAAACCATAGAACCACATGTTCAGTTCTAAACATATGATTCTATGTCTAATTTTAGTTCTATGTTGATCCCTATATATATATATATATATATATATATATATATATATATATATATATATATATATATATATATATATATATATATATACACACACACATCATCGTTGGTTGTAATAGCTAAGGCTCTTGCCTCTCCTAGGAGAGGTTGTGGGTTCTAGCCTCACTCCACGCAAATGAAGGCTAAAGATATTAATGCCTAGTTTGCGGCCTTTGTGCTAGGCGGTGTTGTGAGTACCCGGGGCTGCTGGTTTAACCAGTAGTCAGTTGCCTGCAGGGCGTCCTTACGGGGTGGGCGTGTGCTATGCGCCAGGGTTTGCCGATTGCGTGTGCGGGTCTAGTCTCTGTGCAGCATCTACTTGGAGAAAGGGAAGGTTCAACGGTATAACGACCGAGCAGTCCCATATGTACCTAGCTAGGCTGTAGTATATTACGTACCCGTGTAATAGGATTTATCCCTAACTTGCAAATATATATATATAGGGTTATTTACAGAAAAGTCCCAATATTTTGGGAAAATTTACGATTTAGTCGTAAAGTTTTTTTTGCACAAAATAACTTGGGAAAATCCACATCATCTTATTATTGCCACATCAGCCTTGTATACCGGCTTATAACCTGTTACCGGATCAAAGGGATCAATTTGTGTGACATTGCCAGTTTCAGGGGTTATTTTGTGCAAAAAAAAAACTTTAGGACTAAATCGTAAATTTTCCCAAAATATTGGGACTTTTCTGTAAATAACCCTATATATATATATATATATATATATATATATATATATATATATATATATATATATATATATATATATATATATATATATATAGAGAGAGAGAGAGAGAGAGAGAGCAATCATTTTTTTTTTTTGATCCGCCATACTATATTGAAAAGAAATGGAATCCTTAGGTGAACATTAAAACTAGGTTTATTGTCAAAATGGCCTAACGAACTTTTGTCATTTATTTTAAATGATCACTTAAGTTTTTTTTGTGCATTCTAGGTCCTTAAAATTTATTTTGACTTGCTAAAAAAGGGAGTGAAGGTGTTTTTTTCAGGTTTACCGGTTAAAAAAATTGGATGCATGCATATGTGGCTGTAAGATAGCCATCTATTTACCACGTGTATTTAAGTATAAAAATTTATAAAAATATGAATCATGTTGCCTCATCGTCGTCTACAGACCTCAGCGTCAGTGGCTTTCCATATCACCCACCTCTCTTTCGTCTATCAGCAGTTCGCCGTTTTTTTGTCTCTTTCGTCTATCAGCAGTTCGCCATTCAATTTTAATCCTCAACTTCATAATTAAAGGTATGCTTTAATTTCGTCTATAAAATCTATTCCGGTCAGATCGCCGTAAATAATGATTGCAATCTCGTTGTTATTTTCCAAAGCTTGTTGATAGGGTTTCCAATTTCAACATCGTCCTATGGATCCGTTGTTCTAGGAGGCACTTTTGATCGCCTTCATGATGGTCATCGCCTTTTTCTTAAGGTTTGTTGGCATTTCTAATTTCTCATTCACAATTAAAGCACAGAAATACAACGCATGATACCAAGGGTATTCTTGATGGCTTTCTCTTTCGGTCGGCATACTGTTGATTTGAGCCAATTGATCCAGGAATCTGCAGAAAAGAACTTCGAAGGAACAAGAATCCAGGAATCAGAGCTCGATTTAATCGCCCAACAAAGCAAAGCTCTTGAATCGATAATGAAGGAGGAGAAAAACGAGAAGAGATAAAGCTTTTTCAGCTCTCTCGATCAAGCTGAATCCGAGAACGATTGTGAAAAACCCAGCTAGCTCGCTCAATCGACGACCTGGATCCAAGAAATTGTCGAAGACTCAACTGGATAAAAGGAGGTTCCTTTCTGTTTTATCAAGAACACCCGGTGGAATTCCCCTGATATGAAATCGAGAAGCAGAGTAGTAATCGATAGATCCAGATTTCAAAAGGCAAGCCTCGCCAATAAACAAGTATGGAATCACTCATTCCGGTCAATCTCCCCGCCGTTTCCAAACACCGAATCACCTCCGTTTGTTTCTCGGCCCTTTCAATATCACTAATCGCGAACCTACACTCATTCGAAAGACAAATTCCCAACAAAATCACTAATCGCGACCTGGATCCAAGAATTGTCGAAGACTCATTCCGTTTGTTTCTCGGCCCTTTCAAAATCACTAATCGAAACACCAACCAACTTTCGCGAACCTCTGTTGGAATGGAGGAAGGAGCGATGTGGTGGTGGTGGTTATCCGTTATCCCTTCCCAAGTTCTTTTCCGATTTCATCTTCTCCGTCTTGTCTCTCTTGGGTTTACGGAAATGGGGGAAATGGGTTTTGACGGAAATGGGTTTTGCAGAGAAACAATAATAATAATGGGTTTTAAATTAATGAAAATATATAGTTATTTTAAAAAAAAAATCCACGTGGATGCATATCAGCACTACGTGGACATGTTCTGCTGACTAAGATGACACATGACATGCCACGTAGGCGTGTTAACCTGATGACCCGGTCACATTCCTTAAAATGGTATTTTTGACATAGTTTTTACCAGTTTAAGGACCTAAAATGCACAAAAATAAGAAGAGTGACCATTTAAAATATTTCATAATAGTTTATGGGCCATTATGTTAATAACCCTTAAAACTAATGTCTTGTCTTGGTGAATCGGCCAAAGGCTCTTACCAACTCTAGTGAATTTGGTCTGAAGGGGGTTGAATCTTGGTGTAGTCCCCTGTTCGATTTGCGATATTAATACAGAAGTACAGGAACACTATTTTATAGTTCTGAAGTGAGCAAGCCTATTTAGGAGAAAGTGCTTACATGTTGGGGTACTCCTTAGGGTGTAAACGAGCATAGTCGAGCCCGAGTTTACCTGAGTTTGAGGGCTCGTTTAAATTTATAGGCTCGAGTTCGAGCTCGTTTCAAGCTTAATATTTGAGCTCAAGCTCGGCTCGTGGAGTATTTCATATACTTGAGCTGCTCGAGCTCAACTCGTTTGTCAGGTGAGCCTAAACGAACATAAGCACGGCTTATTTAATATTCAAATATTGAGCTCCTTTGTGTTTTCTAAGCTTGTTTATCATTATGTAATATAAAAATATTTAATATTTAATTATTTAATAATAATTTAATGTATAAATTTAAAAATAAAAATTACATTATATAAATATGCATAGAGCCTAAATTGAGTTTAACAGATGAAGCTCGAGCTCGAGCTCGTTTAATAAACGAGCCTAAAACTAAGCTCGAATTCAGCTCGGGTTCTTTTAATTCGAGCTCGAGTCGAGCTTTTGTTTTCCCTTGCGGACATGGTGGGCAAAATTCTTGCTCGGGTGCGGTAATTCGTACTAGTTTATTGTCGTGTGGAACTACTAAAATTCAGTTTTAGGAGAAAAAATCAGGCAAATAATATTTGTTTGAGTATTTTGTTTCCGTTTCTTTTGGTTGGCTAGCTAAACAATTTAAAAGGCGTCCGTATTTTGCACTATCCATGACGTAACTATGGCCTTGGCTACTCCTTGCTAGTCCTTTTTTAATGTATTGTTTGTGTAAAAAAACCTTAATTGCAGATTACATTTGATGTACGTATATTTTATCATTTGTGTACTAATACGTATTTATTAATCTTCAAAATGTATGTATAATCTTCAAACAGAATATGTCTTAAATATACTTGCTAATTGTCCTTATGTTATATAGTATAAGTTCTAACCAATTAAACAAACTACAAAATGGAATTAAAATTGAACGAGACATAAAGAAAAGTTTGTGAAACACTTTTGGGTTGTATAATTGGAGACGTGATAAAATTGATGATCAATGTGTGTATTCTCCAGTGCGAGTCAGACTGATGTCAGCAGTACTACAAACACTCAATAGGACCATGCACCCCACACACAGAGATGTTAAAAGCAAGCCCAACAATGGCAGCAAGCAATTGGACATGTTGATTAAAGTCGCGAACAGCTATACCTTTGCTGGCAAATATTTCCATGCTAATTAATTATCAATATTTTTTGTACAGCTGAATGCTAAATTATCAATCTAACAAAGTACGTTTTTTCGAATGTTACCACTTATGTCTAGAGTTGATGACTCAAAATGCTGCATATTCATCTAAGTCGCATTCTTTGAAGTGGAATTTGTTGGTATCAAGATTCTTGTTTGGACAAGGAATAATAGGTTTGCAAGAAACAAGAAATTGAAAGATATATCCCATTTACCTACGCTACTACAAAAAAGGTAAAAGGACCCGGCTAAAACACCTAATAGGACCCACTTTACATCTGGGGTTGTTGTAGCTGGAGCATATATGAAAGACATATAAAACCCAGTTTTCCATCGGGTCATGTTATAAATATATAAAGCCCGGTTTCCTTACATGATTATAGTCTTTTTAACTAAGCAAAAAGCCAGTCTTCAACAACTATGCTATCTAGTTTTGTAATAATAAACAATCAGGTCCTTTACTCTTTTTCAAAATTTTAAAATATTACAATAACATTACTATTCATGCAGTAGCGTATACAACCACATGTTGACCTAAAAAAAATTATCAATATACTCACACATGAAACAGACAACAAATATACCCTCAACTACTTAATTAAGCATATTCAAGATGAAATAAAATATGACTATTAAAATGACCGGTACCCATAATAATAAAAAAAGTTCAAAAATATTGGAAAAATAAAAAAGTTAACTTGTTAACTAATTGTCACAACTAAATATGAAATATAAAAGTTCAACAACTATGAGAGTTCCAATAACCAGGGTTTTAAACAAAAAATTTGAAACTCTCATGACTTTTCAATTTTTTTCTAATAATAATTATAAATTGGTTAATTAATGTTAAATAAGTGCAAAAAATATAAAAAAAAAATTATTTGCACCATATTAATTTGAAACTCTCATGACTTTTCAATTTCTTTCTAATAATAATTATAAATCGGTTAATTAATGTTAAATAAGTGCAAAAAATGCCTTTAAATAAAATTATAACTTTCAAAATTAGTTAACAACAATAATTTATATAATGAATTGTTTTATAATGAACATATTAAGTGGTATTAAAAATTTCTATATGGATAATCTTTTATAAATTTTTAATAAAACTAAGTGATCTTAAAATTAATTAATAACAATAACTAATAGTTGCAAGTAGATTTACATTACAAATAATGGTTGATATTTGGATAATCATCATGATCAAAATTTAGAAAAAATGGTTATATAAGTAAAATGTAATTTAATTAAGATAACACTAAATTGAAAATTATGTTTGTTTTTTTAACTACTGAATTGCAAGTAGATTTACTACAAAAATTAATATTTTAAAATTAACAACTTTTGTATCAAACTTCAACAAGTAATTTAGTTGAAGTTAAGAATACATGGTTTCTTTATATTTGATGCTTTTATGTTTCATCATTTTAATTATCATAAGTATCAATTAACTATCTTAAGTTAAAAAACCATTTTGAATTGTAGTGGTATAATGATAAATAAGATTAGTTGGAAGTTAAAAAGTTTTGAAATTAAAATAACTATTCAATGGAATCAGATAATTTTCTTTAATTAGTTAACAACAATAATCAATATAATAAGTAGTTTTATAATAAACATACTAAGTGATAGTAAAACTTTCTACATGTATAGTCTTTTATAACTTTTAATAATAATAAGTGATCTTAAAATTAATTAATATAAAACTAATAGTAAAATAAATTTATAAATTACACAACGTTACATCTATCTATTATAAACAAGCAAAAATACTTACACCATATTAATTTAAAACTTTCATGATTTTTTAATTTCTTTTTAATAATGATTATACATTAGTTAATTAATGTTAAGTAAGTGAAAAAATAACACTCTCCACCTATAAATAAAATTATAACTTTTGAAATTAGTTAACAATAATACTTAATATAATAAAAGGTTTTATAATGAATATATTAAGTGGTATTAAAACTTTATAATATATATATATATATATATATATATATATATATATATATATATATATATATATATATATATATATATATATATATATATATATATATATATATATATTGACTATATAATTTTTTTCCTAAGCAACGTACGAACATTCGCCTAGTATATTATAAAAAAGCACAAATACTTGCACTTCATCAATTTGAAACTTCCATGACTTTTTAAAAAAAATTCTAATAATGATTATATTTTGGTTAATTAATTTGGATAAGTGAAAATAAAATAAGTATTATAAAATTAATTTTTCAACTCAATATACTTAACTTATTGGTTTAAATTGGAGGTAAGACATTATATTTTTTAATGCTAATATATTATAATTATTAATCTAATATATTTTATCTAAAGTTGATGCTAAATTCAAAATAAAAATCGAAATGTTGAATAATATTTTTTCAAATAGTTAAAAAGTTCAATTAGAATGCTTAAACGTAAAACTAAATCGAAATGTCAAACTAATAAATTTTGACGAAAACTATTTTTATAATAATTAAAATACATAAAAGTGGTAGTGATTTTATTAATTAAAAATACTAATAGTTATAAATAACATAAAATTAAAGTATATATTAAGTTTTCTTTAAAACAATAGTGATATTTGAAATAGTAATAATGATCAAAATAAAAATGGTCAAATGATCATTTATTTAGTTAATACTAAAAGATTATATCTAAGTTGATTAACCAAAGTAAAGTTGAATGTAAAACCTAAATTAAAATGCTAAATTAACAAAATAATTTTAAAAAATATCATTTTTATAATTTTTTCTAACAAATAGTTTTTTAATAAATTAAATATAATGATAGTTATCAATATGAGAAAATTAAAAAATATATTATGTTTGCCAAAAAAATGATTGATATCTGAAAAAATAATCATGATCAAAATTAAAAAAGTGTCCAAATAAGTTGTATTAAAATTAACTAACTATAACAATAATTAACAATAATATTACATAAATTTTATATTAAGTTTTATTCACATGCAACTTTCAATAAGTACAATTAAGATGATATGATCGTAAATGATGCATATATAAATTGATTAAACATTATAATAATTAACAATGAAAACATAATTTTTTTTCATATACAACCTATGAATAGAGGCTATCGAAATTATATTTATCTATGTATCTATTTTATCATATATTTAAAATAATTACAATATTTTATAACATTTTAATATAAGAATTATAAGTATTTAAAGTTAATGACAATGATATAGTTATTAATAACATATATGTCAATATTTTAATTACATTATTGTATTGTGTGCAATGTGCGGACATTCTCCATAAAGCCTGCTTAACAACAGTTGAAACCAATGTGGACTCCAAAAAGGGAGTTTCGTCATTCCAAGGGATTGTGTGGTCTATATGAAAATAAAAACTAAAACTGTTATATAACTGAAAGAACGTCTCTAATAGTCATAGACAAAATAAAAAAAATTAAGAGCTTACTCTACTTAGGAATCATTGTTGTCAACTCATCAAAAAATCTAACATCCACTGTATTACATAATATACACACTCCCAATCACCCGATTGTTGGTTGCAGTAAATTGTAATAGCAAATATACTTTAACTAAAAAAAGAAACTACCAGATATATTTGTTTGGATACATAGATACATGAATTACCATGGTGAGTGTCCAATTAATTGGATTTGATGTCTTTCCCGTACCTCGCAAAAGCCCTGATAAAATAAGAAACTGTTGCTTTTAAGAAACTATAAAAAGGAATGTCATTTTGAAGAAATATCAAACGTGTCCACATGTTTTTCAGCTGGTAGTAGGTGTCCATGGGCTTAAGAATAGGACTCCGTAGTGAATCCAAAATGTAGCCGATGCGACTAAGAGGAAAAATCACAAACAAGACTTAATGCTCACTTGTAATGTTTAAAGTTTCATTATCGACAACAAATAGAGAAAACTTATAAAAATGATTATAGTAACATAATGTATCTTTGTAAAAATGGTGTGACAAGAAACTCTTTTCCTTGATGAATATGTATTGCATCAACTATGTAACTTATGATACTTTCCAAGTTTTGTTAGCATTCTCTCCTAAGAATCCTAAAAGGGTTTAGGAAAGCGCATGTGTTCTTCATATCGAATGTAGAATCCTAAAAATAAAACAACGACACGCTAAGATTAGCTAATAGAGACAATCTAAAAACAAAATATGTTAGCAATAAATAACAGTAAAGTTAAGCATACTTACATTTGCCAAACGTTTATGGTGGTAATATCAATTTTTTGTTCAATAAACGTAAAATTTCATCTCTTGCAACCCAAAACTCAAACGTCCTGGCTTCTAAGATCCCATAATCGGCTACAAGATGGATTAGTGGGTTGTTCTTTAATCGGTCACGCATTGCTTCAATTGATCTTGATTTATTGTTCATTTGACTAGGTGTATTCTTTTTTATGCCACCCCCAATGGTTGGTTGTGGCAAACTGGGGGTTGAAATAGGTTGCTTTATTTCTTGAATCTAAATTAATAATGCATTTGATCAAACATATTGTAATAATATGATGCATATGTATAGTAATTATATAAATAAAGGATAAAGAGAATAGACCTTAGTGAGAAGAATTACATTTCGTGGTTATTGACTTATTTGGATAACCACATTTTGTAGGTTATCGACTTCATCAATCGCTATAGGAACAGGAAGATCGTGAAAGTTTTTTTTATTTGGTATATCAAAACTTTCAGGTGACGATTAGCATATAAAACTACTTCAGTCTAAGCACATAGTTCTAACCCAACGAGTCCTTAACCGCAACTATGCACACCAGGTAATGACATATATGTCTAACTAAGCACATGATTTTACTATTAACAGTCTACAGGCTATCTATGCATGTATCATCACCCATAGTATAGTGAGAAGACTCACATGAATCCACTTTCGCAACACACACACACACACAAGTATCTTATCCCGCTAAGCAACACGAACCCCTAACTTATCACAAGGTGTATATTAGCAATATGAAAGGTCTAAATCCGATCCCTACAGGCCAAACCCTAATCTATCCAAGTTGACCAAAAGTCAAGTGGTCAAAGTCAAAGATCAATATTATCGGTCAAAGACAACGCCTAGCGCCACTATCACCTTTTGATAGCGTTGCTAAGCCTAGATCCAGAAACGGGTTTTCGCCCTAGTTAGCGTCGCTAACTCCCTATGTTAGCACCACTAACCACGAACTTCTCAACTTATTTGATAAGCTCTTAATCCGTTAAGACAAGGGCCTAGCACTTCGAGGACACTTCTAAATGGTCTATAATCTCATAAAAATGGGAATTTTTCTTGTCATGCATCTCCAATCCTAAAACCTAGGTCCAAAAAGCTTGAAAACACCCAAATCAACCATGATAGGCACTCAAGGGAGCTTGGCTTACTCTCTACTCAGGCTCAAAGGATCCAGAGGTGACAAACTAGTGATTATAAGGTCTAAAACTTCCCACAACACCAAGAACAACTTGACCAATGGACCATAATCAACACCAAACAACTTCTAGCCACTAGATCAAGCTTAAAACACATAAAGTCAGAGACTCTTAACTTAAAATGGTCCAGAGAATGAAGATCTAGCTGAATCTCACTTGATGAAGACTTCCTTGCACCTCAACATTCATTCTTCTTCCTCAAGCAACCTTCAAGAATTAAATATGGAGCTAGAAATGCCAAAAAGAGCTAGGGTTTATGAGTTGGAGGCTTCTAGAGGCAATGGAAGCTAAAATGATGACTCCCTAGGGTTTAGATACCATTAAATAGGGCCCAAGTCACGAAATCTAAGGTTTTGCAATAACAGCGGTTAGGGGCGCTAATAATAACACATAGTGTCTCTAACCTTAGTCTTCACACATAGGTTCGGGGAATCGCGTTTTACACAATTTTAAAGCAGGCCCCCCTCCGCCCCTGTAATCACACACACACACACACATATATATATATATATATATATATATATATATATATATATATGTATGTATATATATATATATATATATATATATATATATATATATATATATATATATATATATATATATATATATATATATATATATATATATATATATATATATATATATATATATATATATATATATATATATATATATATATATATATATATATATATATATATATTGCAGCGCGTGGAGACCGAGGAAAGATGGAATTTTAAGGAGGCAACTACGTTTTTTATTTCAAATCTTCCTGTTGATTCAAGTTGGTGGGAGATTCGTGAAGAACTGGGAAAGATGGGGAAACTAGTGGATCTTTTCATTAGTAAGAGATTGGATAAATACAAGAACAGATTTGGATTTGCTAGACTCAATAGGATCCAAGATGTGCTCGAGAAAGAACAAGCTCTTAACAGAATATGGATAGGAAGAAGATGACTGTATGCTAAAGTCGCTAAGTACCCAAGGGGGGCAACGAAAGAATCATCGAAGCTTCATCAGGCAACAGAGAGATTTGATAGAGAAAAAGGAGTAACAAAAACCAACATCTCCTTTGCAGACGTGGTAAAAGGAAGACTGAAAAAGGAGAAGAAGGAAGAGACCATCGATAAAACGAAGGAGATAAGAGAGAATCATATTCATAATCCAGTTCCCCTAAAGAAGTTGAATCTCGAGGGTGAAGAAATTACAGAGGCGATCAATCATTTGGAAGGTAAGTTAATTGGAGAAGTTAAGTGTCTAAATAACCTGGAAGGGATAGCAAACTTATGTTGCTGTGAAGGATTCAGAGAAGGAACTATTAAATATCTTGGAGGTTCATGGGTTCTCCTGGACACGGTTAATGAAGAAGAAAATGAAAAATTGTTATCTAGCCAAGAAATACGAAATTGTTTTAAGGTTATTAAAAAGTGGGATGAATCGTTCGTTATTCAAGATAGATATGTGTGGTTAAAAATCGAAGGCGTACCGGTCCAAGCCTGGGATCCCAATAGTTTTATCCAAATAGGGAGAATATGGGGAGAGGTTGTCGTTACAGATCTGTGCCATAATAATAGCCAAGATAAGTCATACGGATGTATATGCATTAAAACAGATGTTCTTGAACTTATTACTGAAACGGTGGAAATAAAGATAGGCTGTTTTATTTTTAAAGTCAGAGTGAAAGAGATCGAAAGGAAATTGTTTAATCAATACTCCAGGCCAGTAGCGGAGAATTTAGAGGACGGAAGCGAGGAAGATGATCCATCGGGAGAAGAAGACGACATGTTTGCTTCATCGGATTACGACTCGTCGGAAAGTAGTTACGATCAGGACCAAGGTGGCCAGAATTACCGACAGGACGACGTTGTACAGGAGACATGCATGAGTGCATCGGAAGGTATGAAAGAAATCCCGACAGTAGTTCGACAGGATGGAGTGGACGAGCATGCAGGTGGGATCGAGTATACATCGGTTGGTGTGATCGAGCGTGAGAATAAAGATGGTGAGAACCAACGTGAAGTAGGTGTGATCGAGTATGCTTCGGTTGGTGTAAAAGACCGAAATTATGGGGAATCGACCAAAAGCAACAAAACTGAGTTAAAGGTAAATTCACTTTCTAAGTGTGCAGAAGAAAATACACAGACCATGGGTGCGATGTTTGAGGGCACAGAGACAATTGCAAGTGGTGGTCCCTATACTCCTAAAAAGCTAGAAGAAAAAGAGAGAGAAAAATCACGCGCATGCAAATTGAATGAAGAACACGTGCATAGCAATATGGGTGTGGTACAAAATAATTCTTCTAATGGGCTTTCAATTGATGACCCAAGTCCAAATGAGGTAGTTCAAAATATTAATTTTGATGAGCCCACTAACGATAAAATCAAACCCAAAATTCACCATATCTCAACTCAAGTTAACGGAAGTGAAACAATTTCAGAAGGTTCAACTACTATCCCAAATCCAATCAACTATCAAAATCAGTTAGATACAGATATTATATCTTCTCAATTTAATATGGTGGAACAAAATAAGGCGAATCCTACAGATGAAAAATCTTATGAGCCCACCGAAAATAGAGTGCCAAAGGAGAATGATGTTAAATGTGGTCTACAAGGAGTTTCAGAGCGACTACAAATGCTCCTAGACAACAATACTCCGATAAAAATTAAACTTGGAGGAGAAAATACGCAAAAAGCGGATAAGAAGGATATATTTAAAGAAAATCGTGTAGATGTCAAATCGGGTTCTTATTTCCAAAGGATTACAAGGAGTAAATCGAGGGGGAAGAATGAAAATAATGAGGTACTTGGGAACAGAGGAGTGGCGTCGTCATCGGAAATTTCAGAAAATTCTTTTATTATCCGAGGAATCTTGCAACAAATGGAGGAAAAGGGAGATTTTTGTGGTTTCTCGAGAAGAAGCGGAAATGACAAGGGTTAATAAACCAAGGTCTTTTAGGAGTTTTTAGGAGTACTTAACGGGGTTAAATTTTTTTTAGGGGTTTGTTAGTGGATATATTGGGGTTTCGTAGATGGCGTTTTGTTTGGTTTTGGGTGTTTTGTTCTTAGGGTAGCTTAGGAGTCTAGGTGGCGTTTGTGTGGTGTCCAAGGGTTTTGGTTGTGGTTGTTTGTGGTCGTTTGTATTGGGTTGTCCTAGCTTCTTGCTAGGTTTTGCCCTTTGTTTTTTTTTCTTTATAAAAGTTGCCTTTCAAAAAAAATATATATCCACATATATATATATATATATATATATATATATATATATATATATATATATATATATATATATATATATATATATATATATATATATATATATATATATATATATATATATATATATATATAGAGTAAGGTTCTTTTGAGAACTCAAAAAACCATGAGATCTCGAGAACCCAATCTGGAGCGTTAGATCAAAAACATTAATGGTCTAGATCAAAGATGGCAAAATTGTAATTATAATCAATTTTGATGGTATATTAGGTTTTTTAAAGATAATAAGAAGGGCAAATTAGGGATAGAAAAAAAGGATCCTAAAAATCAGCCAAAAAACTAAATTTAAAATACACACCGTCTCAATCTCTCTCTCTCTTCAAACCCTCAATATCACGTATCTTTCTCTCTTCCTCTCTCTTGCGAATACCGCCGTTTTCCTTCATCCCTCAAACCAGCCCCGCCTCCACCGATCAGCTACATTATGAACTCCGGCGACATAAACGGTGGATGAGAAGCAGATCCGGCGACACAACCCCGCCTCCAACCTCGATTTATCCATCGCCGTCGTCTTCTCCTTCACAACATACCCTAATCGGTACAAAGCAGCAACCGGAGGTGAGGGTCTAGCAGCAATCGGAGGTGAGCGTCTAGCAGCAGCCGCCGTCGTCGTCATCTCTTTCACAGCGTCGCCTTGTGCTTGATTTTGTCAATCGGATTCCACAAACATTGGTAGCCTTGTGCGTGATTTTTGTGATGGTTGTTGCAACAGCAGTAATGGTGACATTAGCAGATTGTTTCCAGCATGTTGTCTTCTTCTTTTCTCACACCGAGGTATGAAATATTCCGACCAGGCAACTCTCATATCGACTTCTCTATATTTCATTCGTTGTATGAAATCTTACGATGGAGCAAAACGGGGTTGCATTCTATTGTTGGTTAGGCAGACATGTCGAAATTGCTTGTAATATTCAAATATTACATCAAACCGGGG
>CM042013.1:37458264-37460764 GCA_023525715.1 Cichorium intybus | reverse complement strand
TGAAACATATGAACAATCATAACATATTATTGTTGATAAACGAACATTGTGAAACATATGAAAATCCAAACGTGTTCAGTATTGAACATGTATCAACATTCATAACATATCAATGTTCATAGATGAACATTGTGAAATATAAAAAAGAAATATAAAAAGGATTTATTAAAAAAAGAAATAATAAAAACCTATTAAATCCCATGAAAATCAGGATTCACCAAACCTAATTAATATATATCCAAAAATATAAAAAACTTACCCAATTTTTATAAATCAAATCCCAAAATTATAAAAGTTTGCTAAATTACATATACAGGTCCATTAATATATGTATATGTTCATTTCTGAACATACATATATGTTCATTTCTGAACATACGTATATGTTCATTTGTGAACATTACATATATTAATTTAGATATTTGGCTATTCTACTTTCAAAATACGTGCTTGATCATATATATATATATCAATTAGTCGTGTTTATAAATTTTAATAATTCAACATGTATGAGTGTTATGATTACAAATAAATATCAACTATATGTTCCTCGATGAACATTTACACAAAAATTCGAAAATTAGTTACTTGTGAGCATGTATTCATAACTAAATATGGATTAACATTTACACAAAAACTCCAATGTTCATAACTGAACATGAATGAATATTTATACATTTATAACAAAAGTAAAATGTTGATAACTGACATTGATGAATATTAAATGTTCATAACTGAACATAGATGAAAATTTATACACAAGCATATCAGAAATAAGAATACAATCATCCCTTCCAAAGCGTCTTCCATCTCTGATTGCAATCATCCCTTCCAAAGAGTCTCAGAAATAAGATTACAAGGCTGCTGCCTCTTCTTTGCGTCTGCCTCGATCTGATTCAACCAACATCCACGACATCCATGGGCTGCTGCCTCTTCTCTATGTCTTCCTCGATCTCTATGTCTTGATGTTTCTCTCTGTCTCTCTCTCTCTCTTGTGAGATTTGTAGGGATGAGCAAAACCGAACGCGGAAACCGCGAAACCGACAAAACCGAAACCGAAACCAAAACAGAAACCAATGGTTTGGGTTTGAAAATTTTAAAACCGAACTGTCGGTTTCGGTTTCGGGTTTTGATGATGAAACCGACCCAATAGAACCGAACCAACCCAAAACAACCGGAAACCGACCCATACAAGAAACCGACCCTGAAATGAATAAATACATATTATATTACTTTTTATAAATTATTGATATCTCATTTATCTTTTATTCATCGGGAGTCATCCGTGTTTCCTCTTTCTCAATACGACTCTTCTCTCCTTCCTCATTCAACCCTAAACCTAAATCGCATCCAATCGAAGACGCACTGTTTCTCGCCGAGTCTCACACCTCCACGGCTCTACTATATCCGATCGAAGTCGCCGCCAGTGCATCAGATCGATGGATTCACCCAATGGTTGTACTTTTTCTTCTTCATATATCATTATAAAATTCTTTTTATTCACAGTATGGATCTTTGATTTGCAGTGAGAAAGGTTAAAATGGTACTTGATTCACCCAATGGTTGTACTTTTTCATCAATAAAAACACCTCCAATGGTGAAATTGCAAACAATTAATCGCCGTTTGTCATGCACAAAGTCAACAATTAATTCAAGTGGGAGGCATTAAAGAGAGTTCGTGTGGCACCAAAATTTTCTACTAATGGATCACTTTCACATCAAAGTCTTGCTTATTTACATTTTGGGACACAATATTTAAAAGATGTTTCGGGACTTTTAAAAGTTGGCATAACAAGTTTGCATAATGCTTCAACAAATCAAGAAGCACCAAAGGTATGTGATTATGTATTCGGGTAAAAACTATTATTAAGTATATGTTCAAAGATTCTTTATGGTAATGAGTCTTTTCCTTCTTTGATGTTAAAATTGGTATATTGGATTTTTATGTATTTTTTAAGATTTGCTGGAAAATGGGTTCAAAACCGACCCACGAGTTTAAACCAAAAACCCACGAAACCATGGGTTCAAACCGAAACCGACCCAAAACCGAATGAAAAAACCGAAACTGAAACCGACGGTTTGTAAAAACCAGAAACCGAATTGAACGGTTTGGTTTCGGTTTTAGGTCAAAAACCGACTCAAACCGACCCATGCTCATCCCTAGAGATTTGTGTGTATATTGATTTTGAATTTGATTTTGCAAATATTTGGAATGCCATAAAAATAGGAAAGGAAGTTGATGATTCCAATCCTTTCCTAAAAAGGAGAATAACATTAATTATATAACTGTAAAATGTCTAATTTACCCCTCTAACTTTACTTTAGATATAAAAATAATTTTATTTAAATCAAATAATCATATCATTGATTGAATGATCTAATGGCTTAAAATGTAGTTATATGGTTCTATGCTTAAAATGGGATTTTATGTTGATCATCTCCACATATATATATATATATATATATATATATATATATATATATATATATATATATATATA
>CM042013.1:37428264-37455764 GCA_023525715.1 Cichorium intybus | reverse complement strand
AAATTATAAAAAGGCAATAATGTCTTTGTACATAGACCAGTGATTGTTTTTATATGAAACAAGGACCTTCAGTGCAAGATTTATAAACCATAGGAACATCTACATCAACTATTTAATACTTAGATAAAAATTGTGATCTTGGATAAACCTAGGCCTGAAAATCTTGTCGTGTCGTGTTGTGTTAGTGTCGGGTTGGCGAGTTGAGATAGTTTGCCACAAATCTGACCCGTTTAATTACGTGTTATGTTGTGTCAATCCGTTTATTTTCGTGTCGGGTGGGCGGGTTGATGTGTCAACCCGTTTACTTTGTAAATGTTCGTAGCATGCTAGATTAAAACACCGAATAGGTTTAAAGAGTAAGAGTTGTGGAGGTAGAGAAATAAAAAGTGAATAACCGGAAGAAGTAATAGTTTGGAAGTCGGTTGGACGAAATTCACAATAAGTGGCCTCAACATTACAAAATAATTAATGAGGGGAAAGTGGCCGAGTTGGATTGTAGAGTATGATATATCAATGAAAAAGTGAAAACGTAATTTATGTCTTGACTTGGGCAAACTAATTAGTAGCTTATAAATTACAAAACAATTCAACCTAAAGTTTTTTTTTTTGACATTTGACTTTTGTTTCAGGCGTTTCCAGTTTACCTAAAGAATTAAAAGAACTTGCATATAAATAGACCGGTCATTATCGGGTTAAAAGGTTGGACCAAACTCAACCCATTTAATTTTCGTGTCGTGTCGTGTCAACTCATTTAATTAAACAGGTTGAAGTTTTTAACTCAAATCCGTTTATTTTTGTGTCGTGTTCGTATTGTGTTTCGTTTGATGTCGAGAATTGTCACCTCTTGATAAACCTTAGGACCAAAGGTGTAATTTACTTTATATAATATGTTAATTGTGAAATTTTCTATTATCATTACGTGATTGCAATCTTTTTGAAGGAGAGGTGATGGTTTTTAAGAATATATATTATTGTATATACTATATATCTTTTAACTCCTCATTCCCCACTATTTGTGTAAGTACCGTACCCTACTCCTCGTCTCTATCCTCTCCCTCTTTAAGATCTAATTCATGTTTTTCTTACCAAACTCAGATCCCCGTGCCGTCGGTTGATTTCCGACTTGTATCTGTTTTCCTGCATCTCACCTTAGATATCTAACTTGTAACTGCTTTATGCCGTTGTTCTTCTACTCTCTTACTTCTCTGATTTGTGTTTCGATCAAATCTAGTTTTTTGTTTCTTATTGGTTGGGGTAAGTCTATTAGATCATCGGTTTCTTTTTCTATTAACAATCGATCATCGGTTAATTTGTTATCGATGGGTCAGAATCCGAACCCACGGTTTCGTTTATGCTGCGGATGATGTCCGTCTCCGGCAGCGGAAATGAAAATTCCCATCACACGCTCGCATTAGATTCCGACCAATAACAAGACCTACGCGAGATACGAAAAGAGAAATAGGGTTTTGTTGTTGTTATTGGACTTGTCTTATTATTATTATATTCTTATTTTATTTTATTTGAAAAAGAGTTTGCGGTAGATCTTTTGGTTTTAATTTGGTACATCTCCCTTCACTGGACTCTAGGATTCGACCAATCTTGACGTGCCATATCATACCTCGCTTCTGGCCTTAATTATTGAGAGTGAACCCCATGAAGACCCACTCCGAATTTTGTTTTTTCAGCCATTTTTTCTTCTGAAAGCTCTCAAACGGAAAACAACAAACCTATTCTTCTTCTTCAATGGTTACAATCAGCCACCAGCAGTTATTCCAATTACACCCTACAGTCGTTGTTTTCTGGCGTGGCATCATCAAGATTCACGTACAAAATGCAAATGCTTTTTGAGGATGAGAATCTTGATGATGCTGCATCAGCAATAAAACGGCTACAAGTAGCAGATCAGAAGTAGATGGTGTCATGAGTTGTACTCTTTGCATTGCTGATGGTATTTGTAGCTGACTGACTCATCAAATGTGTCGGCTTCCAACTCCCCCAAACTGGTTATCAGGTGGGTATTTTGTTCTTGTTTTCTGTGTGTGTTTCTCTTTTATTAGTAAAGATTGTAGCTGTCACTGTGCTAAAGATGACCTATCCTTTCACCAATCGTTCTTCAAACAGGATTAAAAATATAAAATATTTGCAGCTTGAAAACTGCTGGTGCATGTCTTGACTTTCTGTGTTTGCACACTAGACTGTACTTCGACTGTTTTTGCAGATCTATGATTGATTTTTCTTCTTATAGGTTAATCAACACAACAAAACTAACGTCTTATGATTAACAGATACCAATAATTACCAAAATGAGGTTTGGGAATTTGAAGCCATCGAATCCTATCTATGAAATTGAAGTTCTTCGTATACCCAAAAATCGAGTTGGTTTGGTAAGTTATATCATTATCAGGAGTCTCTTATTGCAGATTTCCAATCGATTTCAGTTTTCTAGGTAATTCTTGTTGAAAATAATGATCTCGTATTAGGATTACACAACTTCAGAAGGATTAGGGTTGGTAAATTTGTAGAGGTTATTATTTGGCTTTGAGCTACGACCCAAGGATCAATTATTGCGGTAACAAATTCAGATTTGCTTCATATATGTAGACTCAGTGCAACTTGAGAAACACCGTACATGTTAACCTTGGTGGTGATTCCTACTATACGTACAGTTAGGTGAAAGGAGAAAGCTGAAATTAATGACTATATATATATATATATATATATATACACATGAGGAAATTACATTTTGTGTTATGAATTAATATATGATATTAACATGTTCACCGCAGTAAACTAGAGGCCATAGTCAATGCATTATTTAGTGAACAAGGATGGGATAAAAATAATTCCAGCTATTTTACGTGTAGTTTCATATATAGGTCTCCGTACAGAATTTGACCAAGCACTAACAACTCTTGCTTAAATCTTATAGACTAGGAGTTCATGGTGAAGTCAAATTTGTAAACAAAATGAGATTGTTTTGCAATCGCATCTTGTAAATAAACAACTTATTTGTCATTGCTATTCGTGAACTTTAAAGTGTAATTACAATTGAAATTATAGATCAATATCACCAAGCGCATTAATAAAATGTTTGAGAATTGTATATAGAGAACTGTTATAGTTTCAGTTTAATTGTTTCTGTAAGATCAAACAATATATGCAGAAAGTAAATGACACTCAAAAGTAAATATCAATAACTACTTCGATCAGCTGGAATTAGTTACAAAAAGGCTCAAGCGTGTCTTACGACACGAACACTTGCAAAACTTATGTAACGTTTAAACTACACCTATATATAGACCATTTACAAGGTAATGTAATCTAACAACTAATTACAAAAAGACACCTGAAAATATAATGTGAACAAAATAGATGTCTTCACTAACCTATATGTAAACTATTTTATGTGTAGTTTCATATATAGGTCTCCGACAAAATTTGACCAAGCACTAACAACTCTTGCTTAAATCTTATATACTAGGAGTTAATGTTGAAGTAAAATTTGTAAACAAAGTGAGATGGTTTTGCGATCACATCTTGTAAATAAGCAATTTATTTGTCACTACTATTTGTGAACTCTCATAGCATCTCCAAGTCATCTCTATTTATAGAGTTTACTTTATTATAAAACCTATTTAACTCCAACCCATTTCTATAACCCACTTCATTTTTTAGTATATGAGTAGTATAACTCCAAATATAGAGTAACACTATTCATTTGCATTAAAAATAGAGTGAAAGTTTCCCTTGCCATTTGTAGTCTCTCGTTTTTTATTTTCTACATTTTTAGTTTTAGTTTGAATGTAATAATAAATATTTACAATACAATGTTATATATTAAATGATATTAATTAATTCTAATTATAAAAATAGATATTTATGTATTGAATTCATATAAAAGTTTACGTATATTTAAAAAAATATAAAATACGGCAACGTGTATACGAATTATTGATTTTTTATATGTTTCCGGTGATATAATTTAGAATATTATTACATAAAAATACAAAAATACTTATTTATTAAAAGCTAATAAATAGAAGGGGTGATTATGAAAATTTATATAAATGGAAGAAATAGAATATAGTAGGAATACACATTTTGAGTAAAAAATGGTGTAAAAAATAGAGTTGGGTTGGAGATGAACCACTTTTTATACTATATTTTAATCCAAATTTGGAGTAAAATATAGAGGTGAGTTGGAGATTTTCTTAGGTGTTATAGTTGAAATTATAGACCAATATCACCAAGCAGATTACTAAAATGATCGATATTTTACATAGAGAACTGTTACAATATCAATTTAATTATTATG
This sequence comes from Cichorium intybus, assembly GCA_023525715.1. NCBI lineage: Eukaryota > Viridiplantae > Streptophyta > Magnoliopsida > Asterales > Asteraceae > Cichorium > Cichorium intybus. Next base: position 37,451,449 of record CM042013.1, on the reverse strand, counting down.
TAAGATCAAACAATGTATGCGGAAAGTAAATGACACTCAAAAGTAAATATCAATAAGCACTTCGATTAGCTGAAATTGGTTATAGAAAGGCTCAAGTTTATTTTACCACACGAATACTTACACAACTTATGTAATGACTTGCAAACTACATTATATATAGACCATTTACAAGGTAGTGTAATCTAACAGGTAATCACAAAAGACAACTGGAAATATCACATTAACAAAACAGACTATCTTCAGTAACCTACGTTTCAGCTAGGTGCATAATAGATTATCTAGGGCTAGTACTGAAAAGTGCTTAGCACTTTAGCGACATCAGTACACAAACATATACTTTAGGAACACAAAATACAACTTCGCGACCAAGTTAGCGTTCGCTAAAGTTTAACTAAACATACTATTCATAATGGTTTTTCATCCATTCTGAAAAATGACTTCGTTTTGATATTATTCTTCAAATACACAAATACTACACCCCACTAAGGCGCTTGTAGAATATTTCCATCAGTACAAGGTTGCATCCTGAATAACTTTCCATTTGGGTTGTCAACATATATTCTTCTTAAACTGCATCTCTAAAGCATAATCCCTTTCATCGAGTTCATTGTAATAAATGACATGTTAGCTTCGAATGTGAAGAAGTGCAGATAAAATAATAAGGATTGCTCCTCTCACCTAGCACGTTGAGCAAGAGGATACGATTATTTGGATTCATAACCAGAAAGTGTGCCAAGCTGAATTCATATTCATCACATGTACCTCTCAGAACTTTGAATAGTAATTTTGGAATGAGTTTACAAAATTTTCTTATTTCTTTATTTCAATAATCTTTGTAATCTTTTTTAGAGTCCAAACATCCTCTTTTGGTTTTCCAAGCTCAGCATGAAAACAAACTACTCTTTCAATGTAATCAGGTTCCGATAAAGTTCGGTTATCTTTTGTAATAAACCTCTTTGAGGAAAATAGACAAAGCATCCTTGGAAGGTCCAATTGATTGAGATTTAAATTTCCAATTGAAAAACTCAATGTGGGTAGATTGTAGAAATAATAGCTATCACCAAAAGCTATACTTCTGATGGTTGTAGCATCCCAAATTTTATTAATGATTCTTGCAGAAGCATCAATGTTCGCTTTATCTCTTTGCAAGGACATTAGTTGCCTAAACTTTATATTGTTTTCCATATATGATGCCTTTTTCTCTTCTTTCGATAACTCCACCACTTTTCCCTTCCTTTGTCAACTGGACCAACCATTGAACTAGAACCACCAACAGATTGACTTGTTGCATATACAATTGTTGATGAAGTAGAAAGAGGTAAACTAGACATACCCGATAGGATTCCTTTGGTGAAAAAAGTTTGTTTCAGTTTCGTCAGAAGAGAAAAAAAGTTGGAATCATTAACTCAAAAGATGTTGGATTGAACTATGTAAGGTCAATTGTTGTTATTTATGTACAGAAAGGAATGAATGTAGTTGTCGAAGTGGGAACAATATTTGGCATAGGACAGTAAAGTTGCGAACCAGGTTCATTAATGATTTTAAGTCGTGGAAACGGTCTAACAACCCCTTCTCCCGCTTACGACATAAGACGTGTCCTGTGAGCACCCAAAAGAAATCTATAAAGAAAATTGGAAATAGGTTCCAATTGTGAGTGAACTGCAAGATGAACTTCTATGATTTCTTCAATCATTTCTCATTATAAGAAGTTGTGAGATTTTCATATAATAGATTTTAACAGAAGGCTCAAAAAATTTCAAATGATCTTGATTCTTTTTCAAGGATTCATGAAGTTTAAGTTCCCTTGCTTTCGTTTCTTCAATTAACTTCAATGTTGCTTCAAGAGATGAATGACTGCCACCTTCATCTCGTTCTCGCGCCATTTTAGCTTCACAAACTAACTTCACAATATCCTCATTTAAATTTGAACTTGTCGACTTCTATTCACCAATTCCATCAGTGAAAATCTTTTTCAATTCACCAAACTTCTTAGAAATTGTAGATTCAACTATTGTTTTCAAATTAGAGAAAGTGTCAGCCAATGATTGAAGGGTATGTTTTTACATAGAAAACCTCTTTTCCCACTCTTTAAGAACTTTAGTGAAATTCATCAATTGAGAGGCACATGAAAATTAATAAACCACGGAGACCGACAAATTCAGCTTTCGATCCAATATCTTAAAATATTTCTTGGTCATAATATTATCATCATCATCTTCATGAAGTGCAATTCTGGTTTTATCACAATTGGTGCAAGCTCAATATCAGAAGCATTTAATCCTTCATCACCACTAGAAGTCTCTACAGGAATAGAAGTTTCAATTGTTGTTTCTAGGGTGGTAAAAGGTATAGAAACATTCAAAGGATTGCTAAACTAATCTAGAAAAGTATCATCAAATTGAGAAGTAAGAATCGGCTTGAGGGTTTACCAATAATAGGAGTATGAATGGATTCTTCAATTATTGGAATATCGGATTCAGATTGAACAGTATTAGAATCAATAGTTTCTGAAGGAAATGAAATGGATTGTTAAACAGGTGTCTTAATAAGACTAGTAAAAATTGGTTCAATAACAAAAGAGGTGAGATATAGCAAAAAGGATTGAAACAAAGGTTTAAAAATAATCAGTTCGCTAACAAGATCACTTGTAAAGATTGGTTCGCTAGTGGGTTCTTAATGGTTGGAATATTTTGCATAGCCTCAGACAATTCTAGATCATTGGTAACAAGAGTATCAATTAAGGACGTTTTCGGTTCGCTAACCTCTGGCGATTTTGATTGTTCACTTCCTTTTTGAGAATGTTTGGTTTGCTTTGATTTTGGAATTTCAGGATGTGGAGAGGTAGGTGGAATTGAAGAAGCTTCACCAATATTTTGTTTGGACTTTGTATTTCACCCCAAAGGATGTTTTGACAAGGCTACTTGAATTTCTTCATCTTGAGGAATAACACGAATAGGATACGGTTGAATCAACATCGACCGATAAGAACCAATCACTTCATTACCTCTTGGTACTCTGTCAAGCATTGCCAAAGGAATCTGGCCAACAAATTGGAATTTAGATTGATCCACAAACATCATTGAAATTCTCACTTCTTGAATCTCTAATAATGGCCATCATTTGAAGAAAATTTGACATCCTGATGAAGATGCGCTGCATGCATAATCAAATACTAGTATTTGTGTGAACTAATCTCTACATCTTGTCGTGAGTGGCCCAAGCTTTCCACAAAGTCCATCCAAAAAATTGTAACATAGTCAACAACAACATCATAATAAACACCATAAATAACGGTTACAAATTGTTGACCTAGATAATCAATTCCAATTTTTCTCCCTGACAAACATTTTAACATTAAATTAAAAGCGGACATTGCATACCGCTGGTAGTTTGTTTTGAATTGTGAAATCTTTGACATCGGAGGTTTACAACCTAGATCATTGAACCTTTCCAACAATTGTTCAATAGTTGGAGTAACAAAGTCAACAATTACCAACAAATTGAGTAACCTCCCAAAATCCTTTTTTGAGATTGTAACTTGTTTTCCTCTTTTTAGAGCAAATGAAACGAGATCTTAATGTTTGACGTATTTTGTAGTTGAAAAAGCCAGGCTTAAAAATTGACGAGGAATATCTTTTCCATTTGTCAAAGCCTGAGAGAGTATGAATGTTAGGACTTATTTTGTGGTTTAATCTTTGCATTTATAGTGTTTAAAATGTAATATATCAATCTTTAGGGGCCTGCTTGAGGATTTCTGTTTGGGACCGAAATCCCCCTAGATTCGGTCATCATGACCGAAATCCTAAGGATTTCGGTCTGGCCTGATATAGGTTTTCGGCCCATGGGCTTAGGTTTTCGGTCTGGTAGGTGTAGACTATAAATAGTCTTGTTTAGTCTTCATTATTATGGTTGGTCGAATTGGGAGCTTAGAGTGTTAGAGAGAATTTGTTCATTCGACCTTCAAGGAACCTTATGTACCTGACTATTAATCAATATAGTGCGCATTGAAGGTTTGTAGTAATCCGTGTTATTGTGTGTTTCGATTCATACTCGTTGGGATTCCGCACCAATCGAGTGTGATTGATTGATACCAAGTAGATCTAGGATTGTTTGGGACTAACAATTGGTATCAGAGCCTTAAAAATCCCAAATTTTGGGTGTTTTGGTATCAATTTTTCGAAACATTTGCTTGGATCTTGGTGGTTTTAGCGATTTTTTGGAAGATTTTTGCTGTTTTGGATGTTTTTATTCGAAGTGTTCTTCGTGTTCTTGGCATCTTCAAGCGAAAAATCCTCAAAAATGGAGTTTTTGATCCTCAAAACTCGTTTTTTCTGCAAAAAAGGTGTTTTTGGAGGTTTTCTGGCGTTTTCGGTCAGATCTGGAGGTTTTTGGTCTGCTCCATAAGGATTTCAGTGGCGGCGCAGATCATAGAGGATTTCGGCTAGGGTTTTAAGGGTTTTCGGTCCGCTTAGACAGGATTTCGGTTGGCCCCTTTAAGCTTTTCGGTGTTCTCTAGGGTTTCTGGGATTTCTGTTGGTTTTTGCCCGAAAAGAGCTTTTCGGTGCTGGTTTTCGGTGAGAAGGGATTTCGGGCTATAGGGTTTTCGGTCTGGATTTCGGTCAAAACAAAGGTCAAAATTTCCGTGTCAAATTTGGTTTTTTTTGGCGATTTTTTTTTGGGTTTTCGATCAACTTTTTGGTGTTTGAAGGTTTTTTCGATCCTCTAGAACTTTTAAAATGGCGACAAAAGACGCTTCTGAAGTCTCTTGCTCTTCTCAATCGTGTGTTGATGTAATTGCCAAACTTCGTGACACAACGATAATTTAGTTAGAGAGATATTTGAACTTGAAAATCTTAATTATGGTCTTAAAAAGAAATTAAAATCTCTTCAAGTAAAACTAGAAGCTAAAATATCTGATTTTAATATAGTTCAAGAGGACTGGAGTACAGCGGCCACTCGATATCGTTTCGCCAAAGAAGAGATAGCCAGTTTAACTGCCGAGCTTGAAGCATTAAAAGCCAAATACAAAGATGCTGATTTTAATATCAAGAAGAGATAGCCAGTTTAACTGCCGAGCTTGAACCCCGTGTAATGACGATTATCCTCCGGGTTTAAGCCTCTGTGATCAAGTCATGCTTGCCCGTGAAAAAGCTGAACGAGAAAGAGGGAAGCGTGATGAAATTGACCAGCTCATGGATGCTCGACGTCAAGCTGATGAATCAAGAAAAACTGAAGAAGCTACGGATGGTGAAGGTCTTGGATTCAAAATTGTTCCACCTCCGTTTAATCATAACTATATCTCATCTCTTGAAACTGAGGAATCCGAGGAATATTATTTCTCTAATTTCGTTCAAAAGGATCAGTCTGGCACCGATGAGAATGAAGTAATAGTGGAAGATGCGAGCGAGGAGGACAAAGATAGTCCTACTTCTACTGAACACGCGTCAACATCTAATGCCTCATCTTCTGCAGTTACTAATGATTGCACCAAAACCGTTGATGCTGACTCTACAACTTCTGGCGGTGATGGTTCAAATTCCAAAAATCCACATGTTGGAAAATTAGACCACAGGAGTTTGTGAAAGAAGGGAAAGATCCTGTTGGGCCTAGACCTAGTCCCAATAAATGTGGTTGTGCTTGTTCTTGTGGAAATTCCTTGAAAAACTCATCTGGACAAGGACCAAGCCACAATCTCATTTATTTGAAGAAACAAACGTGCTTTAACTGTGGCATCGCGGGTCATATTGCCAGGAACTGTCCATATTGTCCAGATGTTCCCTTCTTCGCACAATGCTGGCAGAACGTGAAAAAAGGGAGATCTTGCAAAAGAAAACCCTCGAGGGCACGATCAAGAGACGGTAATTGGAACGCTGCAAAGGCCAAGAAGCAGGCCTCCAAGGACAAGAAGACCAATTCGAAAGATAACTCTGCCAAATCGAAATCGGTAAGGTCGAGTTCATCTCAAGGATCGTCCTCGAATCCACACTGGAAACAGAAGCACAAATCAAGGGGGAGTTCTGCTTCAAACTCAAGTGTTGATACACTCATCCGGTCAAACAACAAAAGACCCAAACCAAACTACCGATGGGTACCAAAAGGCCTCGTTTCTAACTCATTACATAATCCTGCTAATTCTTCACTCTTATCTAATGAACAGGATATGTCATGGGAGAGAGTAAAGTGTGTTGATGACAATGGTCGACCCAGTTTCAAGATGGACTGGGTTCCCAAGACCAACTAATCTCGTATCTTGTGCAGGAGCAGCTATGGAGGAATATCTTCAGACCTCGGTTTGCTGATAGTAGGTGTTCTAGGCACATGAATGAAGACATCTCTCAACTGCACAACATTCAAATCTTTAATGGAGAGTAAGTTTCCGTTGCGGGAAGGGGAGAAAGGCATGATCACGTGGGGAGCGCGTCTAACGATGTGTTGAAACTGAAAAGGTAACTTCGTTCCTGAACTGTTTTGATTCGTTTTGATGACTAATAGTTCCATTTTTGTATATTTTCCTTTTTGTTTCTAGTTAAATTTGTGCATTTTCGTTCATTCTCCCCTATGCACAAATTTAGGGGGAGAATTAACTAAAAAGAAAAACAACAAAAATTATAAAATTCAAAATCTTAAAATTCAAAAATACAAAAATATGCCTTTTACTTTTATGTCTTTACTTTTCAGAAAACTTAAAAAATCCAAAATATGTTTCTCGTTTCATGTCTTTCCTTTCAGAAAATCACAAAACTCAAAAATATTGCTCTTTTACTTATTTCGAACGATCGTCAATGTTCCTGATAAATACCGATCAGGAATACAGATCAATCCTTATGTCAAAGATGTGCTTACTATTACCGTGACTCGCTAAGACATCCCTTACCTACCGATGACGCACCGAGTAACACCACTCACTGCTGAGGTAACACTTAAGTGCTTGTGATTCTTACTGTTACACTATAGTAAGTTTGAAGCACTGACAACATTTCTTGACCAAGTCTAAAGGTTTCTTCTGTAACACCAACTTCTAGACATTTTGGGTACAGCCACTCAGAGTCGAGAGTTAGAAAGTCTGTGCCGATGGTTAGATTGCATACCGTAATCTATCACACGCACCAATCCATTCTCAACCACCTATTTCTTTCTGTTTCAAGAAATAAACGATTCATTACTTTAAACCAAGTAGTGATGATATTTCGACACTCTATGCCAGTGATCTCTGCTACAACACCAGTAGTAGATGTGAGGCATCAACAACCATTCTTACCTACAAAGCTTCTAATTCAAGAGTTGGATGACTCATTGTAATAAACCATACACTAATGACAATTCGAAAGGCTAGCCGATGGGTATGTCTAGTAACCAGGACATATTACACGCTCATACCGCTCTTGACCCAATCCTTCTTCTAAACAAGATGTTCGTGACTCAATGTGATTTCACCTCACATTGATGAAACATCGAAACTCTAGGTCAGTGATCGTTGTTGTTTACCACAATAGCTGTGAGACCCCAACAACCTCACCGGATTCAAAATTGGCACCAGGATGGTACACTCCGCAAAGTTTGGATACCATTGAACATCTCGCCAAGAGCAAAGTCAACTTGTTGACTTGTCAACTGCATTGAGATCTTTGATCAAGGATATGCAGGGGCCAAAAATCAAAACGGCCACGAGTAGTTCTCCGATACTCAAACAATCGCAGTGCGTTCCTCCGGGTTCACACAGATACTGCGAGACGTCTCATTCTGAGCCAAGGCTAGGTCCTTGAACAACTGTGGTGAGAGTTTTATGACTCTGTGACCCACAATATTTTTGGGCATCATTGCGCACTGGTTATAGTTGAAGACAATCCAGTGAGGTCTTTCAATTGATGGAGCCAGAAGTGAAGTTTGAAGTTTTCAACACAATTATTTCAACCCCAGAGAAAGGTGAAGCACAACTCTATGTGACAAGCTGTGTTGATTTCCTCCTAAATCAGTTCGTTGCTACATCTGCACTAACAAGTGATCAAGAAGTGATGAAAAGTCAGTCTTTAGTCAAAGTCAAAGTCAAATTATAAGGCTGGATGTGCTGATTCCTTTAACTATGCAGAAGATTGGATTGCCCAATGATCTTACAAAGCTAAATCTGAAGACCGCTCAATCCAAAGATGAAGTTGTTGCTGCAAATGTGCTGAATTCTACCAACATCTACTTCTATCACATGCTAAGAGGGAGATTGTCATGCAAAGAGAGAGATCGTTGAAAAGTTCTGCAGTGTACAACTGATTCAAGTCCAAGACAGACCTCGAGAATAAATGAAAGCATTAAACTAAGGGGGAGATTGTTAGGACTTATTTTGTGGTTTAATCTTTTCATTTATAGGGTTTAAAATGTAATATATCAATCTTTAGGGGCTTGCTTGAGGATTTCGGTTTGGGACCAAAATCCCCCTAGATTTCGGTCTGGCCTGATATAGGTTTTCGGCCCATGGGCTTAGGTTTTCGGTCTGGTAGGTGTAGACTATAAATAGTCTTGTTTAGTCTTCATTATGATGGTTGGTCGAATTAGGAGCTTAGAGTGTTAGAGAGAATTTGTTCATTCGACCTTCAAGGAACCTTATGTACCTGACTATTAATCAATATAGTGTGCATTGAAGGTTTGTAGTAATCCGTGTTATTGTGTGTTTCGATTCATACTCGTTGCGATTCCGCACAATCAAGTGATTGATGGATACCAAGTAGATCTAGGATTGTTTGCACAAAATAAGTCCTAACAATGAAACATTTCAAATACTCAAGTAAAGGTTAGAAAATCAGAATAGTTAGATGAATCAAGATTTCCATACAATTGGTACGTTGCATCGAAAGATTAGGAGCACATGTAACAACTTCACCAAATGAAATTCAATCCGAAGAAGGCATTCAAAGATTTCGCAATGAAATTAGGGTTTTGTAGTGAATAGGCTTTGGATCGAGAAGAAACATCACAAATGACGGTAAGGAGATAAGTGGAGTGGCACGATCTATTTATATTTTTGTCAGATATGCCTGGGTAGAAAAATAAAAAGTGAAAAATGCATTAAATGACCGTCCAATCATATACATATTTTTCCGACATTAGAAAAAGTAACTGTTACACCTCTACATAATGACCAATCAACTTACCAATTGTATGGAAAACTATTATGGTTTTCTAACCTTTGCAATTGCGTTTCTCTAATCAGAATAGTTAGTTGAATCAAGATTTCTACTTGGAAAATTGATTCATCCATATTAAATATATGTTTTATTGATTTGTACGATAGCTCTAAATATGTTGTACATCATGTGGATGAATCAAATTTTCAAGTGGAAATATCATTTCCGTAAGAACAAGTAATTTGTATCTTAGGTCCTTTTTAGTAAGTCTTTAAATGACCAGTTTTAGAGAAACGCACTTGCAAAGTAACTTTTTACGAATTCCTTGTATGATTAGAGATCACTAAACACCATCATGAGATCGCTAAGTTATGAGATCGTGAACAATTTTAGTTCACCAAAAATTTAAGATCGCTAAAATCTGTATAAGCCTAAATTTTTAAGATCGCTAAATATTGAAGTTGGCCAAACCTAAAATATTTTTGAAAACTTCAAATTTTAAAAGAAAAGAAAATATTTTTGGATTTTCAATTTATAAAAGGAAAATGACATATTTCCGTATTTTTTATGTTTAGAACAACCTAAAAACAAAAGCCACAGACATTGAATCAAGCAATGAAAAACAAAATATCTAATTTTTCAAAAGTTTCTATAAGATTTGAAATCAATCTTTATAAATTTCAATATCGTATACGAGAAAATTAACAGTCTTTCATACTTCAAATTCTGAAATTTGGAATCTTTCAAAAAAATCCTAATTATTAAGCAGAACGATTTGGTCTTTCTAGAAACCCGATATGCATAAAACATAGTGCTTTAAGATAATTACGTAAGAGAGTTTTTGTCATACCTTGTTAAAGCATGCTTAATTCGCTAAACAAAAATTACCAAAATCCAGTTGGGCAATTTCATGCATATTTCCTTAAAGCAAACAAAGTAAAATTTCTCAAACTAAATATCTAAGAGTAAAACACTTTTGTGATTAAGCATTAGGGGATATCTGAGATTTTTGCATCAAGTAAGCTTAACATATGCTCAAAATATATGTTAACTTATAGCTTCGCTATAAAATTTTGAGATTGGAAAATTTTGTTGTACATTCAATTTGTGAGATGCCTCATATGAAGGAATGCCTTGTGGCATAATTAATGGAGTGCCTTGTCGAAATGGAATGGGTCGTAACTTCGTCGTGCAATGAAGATTTCATATAGTATTGTACTATTGTCAATATATTTAGTCAACTAAGTGTATTGTGAAGAATCTCTTGATCTCTTCCATTAAGAAAGATATTACTATTCATATTTTATACAAGTACTCACTCTTCGCTCTTATAGCTCATGAATAAGAAACATTCATAGGGATAATAAAATCAAAGTTTTGGTATATTAGTTCATTTTAATGCAGTAATTTTAGAAATAATACATTTAAGTGAAATATCAAGACTTTTTAGATACTAAATTGGAATATTTAAAAATTGAGTCAAATCCTTTTGATAAATCCACAAATCAAATCGATTGTATTCTTGAATTCAGCAATGAATTTAGCATTGATTGATGCTAAAGAATTTATTCTTAAAGATATTCATAAAGAATTTTGACAATTTAGGATTTAGCGATGCATCGCGAGAAGTTGCCAACTGAACAATAATTTGATCGCTAAAAAGCAAATTTAATTGCTCTATCTCAAAATGAAAACACAAAAAGTAAATTAAAGAATAAAAATCTAACTATGCTCAAACATAAAATAGATTAAAAACATCTAAAGAACAACGATTTGGTACAAACTATCAAGTGATTAGATGACTGTGAAAAGTTAAGCGAAACGTTTGATTGATTTTCAATAAAGAATGTATAAAAATGTTTTAGCAACTCAAATTTGACCTCGTAATGCATTCAACTTGCTCAAAAAATGAAATTATAATTTAGTGAACACTAGTGAACGATCGCTAGACGTGGCTAAACTTTGAAAAATCAGTTTCAACGTCATTTTGGTATAGAATCTGCATAAATCATTCCCAAGCCGTTAAGAATTCTAACAAATGTAGACTAGTTTAGGGCCCGTTTGGATGTGCTTATAAAACTCCTTATTGACTTATTGGTTTTTTGGAAAAGCCATAAGTCAATAAGTAAGGGCCTCCTTACTTATTAAAAACTGCTTATAAGTCATAAGAAAAGGGAAATAAGCAGTTTTTAATAAGTAAGGAGACCCTTACTTATTGACTTATGGCTTTTCCAAAAAACCAATAAGTCAATAAGGAGTTTTATAAGCACATCCAAACGGCCCCTTAATGCTATTGTCAAATTCTTTGGTCGATTAAGGATATGTAGAACCAAATATAATATCCCCATGCAAAACCTTTTTATGAATTAGATGGTGGATTAACCATGCAAAAACGTATGATTCTCAGCTCAAGATACGCTTGAGTATCGCGAGTGCCATATCACCTTCAACTATAATATCGTTTTGACGTGCCGGCAAACCGTACAAGCTCCGTCAACAGACTATAAAGAAAATGTGCGTTTTTCATGGGTAGCATATGATTCGCGTTTTAACTTATTTAAAACAGGATTTTGTTTTAATACTTTAAGTTAATATTTTTTTAACTTGAAACATTGTCCTATCAAACCCTTTCGGTAATTCCACTCAAGAAAATACAAAAGGCGGTGAGGGTGGTAAGCAATTAATGCTTTTAAAAACCAACTTCATTAGGAATCAGAGAGACCTCCTTCAAACTGTCTTGATAGCATTAGAGTGGGTGAGCCTAGTGATGGTATGACTAACAATGTTTTTAACTTTATATTATACATATAGCATTGGTTGGATTGTCCAACCTTAGCCTTTCCCTTTCCATTGGGATGAGAAAAACTTTCTTCTTCTAAGCATCACCATGATGAATGGCTAAGACAGGAGTTGTGGAACTTGAGCTACGGTGTTGCTTTAAACTAGCCTCGACAATTTTTAGCAAATCGTGTAGCTCAATCAAGGTCATGTCCAGATAGTTCTTGCACAGTTCATAAAGCCGTCATGACATGAACCAGGAAGCGAGTTAAGCACCACATCCGTGGCTAACTCCTTCGAAAAACGAACACCAAGGTTATCCAATCTGTCTATGTACGATTTTATCTTATGAACATGCGTACACACAGACGTTCCTTCTTTTAGTTTATATGCCCAAAGGGATTTAACAATCTCGAATTTCCCACTTTACTTGTTCCCCGACACTCTTGAAACTATTCTCGAGTTTGGAGGACATGTCAGCAAGCGTCAAGCTATCGATCTCACTAGATTGGGATTGCAGTGGAAGAGGAGGAGGAGTAGGATGATGAAGGTTTGTGTTTAAGATTTGACATCTATAAGACAAAGGTTTTTAGTTTAGTTTGAATTTTAATTCTTTAAATAATTACCCAATTTATTTACTAAGGCTAGGATCCAAGATTTCCCAGTTGTGATGTGAAGAGGGATGCCGCAATCACACGACAATGATCATCAAGGAAGACAAACTTTTTGTTAGTTTCATTCACTATGAAACTCCTAGATCTGTGAGATTCATTAACTACTGTCAAAGGCATGTTAATCTCGTTTGTACTCATCTCAAATTCATGACAGGGATGTCGTGGATCATGAATCAAATGGTGAATTGACCATGCAGAACCCGCGTGATGCCCGACTCAAGATACACTTAAGAATTGCAAGTGTCACATCACCCTCAACTAAACCCTATCTGGCCTGCCGGTTAACCATATAGCTCCACTAGTAGATCATACAGAGAATTTGCGTTTCTCATGGATAGCACAAAATCACACATTTTATTTTAATTAAAATGTGTTTTTGTTTTAATATTTTAAGTTAATACTTTTAACCCGGAGAAACATTGCCCTATCAAACCCTTTCGATAACTCCACATGGTAAAACGTGGTGGGCGGTGAAGGTGGTGGGCAATAAATGCCACTTAATAACCAACCTCATTCAGGTTCATATGAACATTCCTTCTAACCCTATACACGATTTGGTGTGGGTGAGACTATTCATGGCTTATATATATATATATATATATATATATATATATATATATATATATATATATATATATATATATATATATATATATATATATATAAATGTATTTTAAAAAAATTAAATGTTTCATTTAATTAATTCAATTAATATTTAATTAACAACCAATTAAATAAACAATTATATCCTATTAGAATAATCAAATTAAGGCAATATGCATATAAGACAGCTAAACAAAGAAGGCAACTAAGGAAACTTGCAAAGCAAGGAAGGGTGGGGAAACCCTAGCCGCCAAGGGCAAGGAAACCCTTCCCAAACCCCACAAATGTCGAAATCCTATGGAGGCACAAAGAAATCAGCATGTTTTCAAAAATTATCAAGCATACAAATGAACATTCAAGTTTCTAGCATGCATCCTAAGATCATAACATGTTTAAATCCAAAAATTCTAGCATCAATCCTATGCAGTTTTCGATTTTAACAACATGCAAGAAATCATATTTAGCAGTTTAAGATCAAAGTACAAATAACATATGAACAGAGGCTCTGATACCCCTATTGGGATTCGATCACATAAACACATAACCACATGCAGCAGAAGACTAACAAGATTAAATCACAGAATTCTCCATGAACAGAGTTCATGACCATGCAGTTCATATCAGTTACAGCAACAAAAATATTAATAGAAAGTACCTCAGGATTATCTCCTTCAATGAATCTGATGAACAACATCTTGCAAAGGATGAACAGGATCCAAAGTTTGAATCCCTCTAATGACGCATACCCAAGAACACCAGAAAACCAGACAGATCAGAATTTCCACTTAGGAAAAAAAAGCAGAAGATTAAAACCCTAGAGAGGGATTGATTTCGCCAAAAGGAGGAGGGATGGGAGAATTGGCGACTCCTTTGAGGGTTGGATGCCTTATGGTTTAACCCAAGGCCTTTATTTATAGTGCAAGGCTCCTAGGGTTTCAAACTTAGGAGCCTTTTGGTGGCCACACCCCTGGACTTGTTTACATTGATTAAACCTTTAATCAATTACAATCCAGTCACTTTAATTGATTCTAAATTAATTCTAAATTAATTTATCAATTAATTTATTGATCTAGTTTTAATTAAGTTATTTCTCAATAAATTAATAAACTAATCATTTCCTTTTATATTTTCTGACACTGTTTGTTTTTCTGGGTCATGAGGGCAACCCAGAAGGACTCTATCATTATCAGAAATATTACCACTAGTTGATGACCTTGTACATTATTCCAACACAAGCCCATAACAATTTTCAAAAAGGGTATTCTTGCCACTTTGTTGGATGTAAAATGATCCAAACCAGAACCCATCTAATGGAATCACACCGAAGAAACCAGAGAAAAAAATTCTGATAGCACGTTGTAATGGGTGGAGGCTAAAAACCACAAACCTTAATTAGGGTTTGGAATTCGCCAAAGGGAGGGAGAGGAGAGTATGGTGGCGACACAAAGGGAGGCAAAATGGAGTGCTACGTTTGATCCCTAGCTCACTCTTTATAGGTAATGTTTTGCGTAGCCACAAAGCTACATTCATTTTGCTGTTTCTGCCCCTGAAGTTGTTACAATTAATTAAACCTTTAATTACTTAACATCCATTCCTTCCACAATATTAATCTAATTAATTCCAAATTAGCTTCCAATTAATTTATCTCAAGATCATAAATTAATAAACTAATATCTCCCAATTTTCTAATGTCACTAAATTGTTCAACTGGATCTTAAGGGAAACCCAAAAGGACCCTGTTATTATTAGAAATATTACAAATAATTATGACTTTGGACACTATTTCAAACAATAATAACATCTATAGAAGAGTCCTACAATGGGGTAAGAACTAGAATTGAGAAATTTGTGTCAGGATACCTTATTTGACCAATGTTAGACAATAAGTTAAATGCAAACTAGTTGGATGAAACCGTTGTACATGAATTGAAGTTAACTATTCCTAAAGGAAAGACAATATTAAAGTTAGTAATATGCTAATTTCTTAAGGTGAGAACTTGGGTATCTTCTACCAACATGGGACACATGTCAGAGTATTTTTATGAAATATTACATATACCTTTCTATTTCCTTATACATAGTGCATATGCCATGTGTGTGTGAATGAATATTATTATAAAAAGGTATGACTGTAAATTATATTGTTTTACTAGACACCTTTAAGACACTATTGGGATGATACTTCTTGCAGGGGGCATACTTTTCTAGTTCTTAAATATAACACAATCCAAAAAGGGACAATGCTTACGTACAAGTTCCAAGAGAATGTGGCCATCGTGCGATCGGTGTACTAGATTAAGGGTGAAAAGTTCTACCCCTTGAGGTACACTAGTGTTTGCTTGGTGGGACAAAACCAAAGATGAGTAGTTCCTTGCCTTACATTGTCATTTAAGTCATGCATATAACTTGCTTTTGTAATTATACTATTTTGGAAAAAAGGAAATATTTTTCGTTGAATTTTTTAGGTATTGGCAAGTGAACTAGGGATTTTGAAATGCTGTTTAGGTTTAAGAACTCATGTACTCATAAGGTTTCATCGTCTTACATATTAAGTTTTCTGACATGTGTCCCTAGTGCAAAAATGAAGTAGTTGTTGATTTTATCCTTAGATAGGATAATCATTTTGATGAATATAGATGTAAGTCCCATATTTGTTCCAAAACGATATCAATCACAATATAGATAAATTGGTGTGGAAATCCAATTGAAATACAAGCAATAAATCAAGAAAAGATGAAGTAAACCACAAATCAATTGACAAAATGCACTCGTTTGTATTAACTTGAACGACTGGTACAATGATCTCACACACACACACTAGCATCACACAATTTCTCTAGACCTCCACACAGTGATTTCGGCTGACCAACCCCTAAAAACGCCTATACAAATACTATTTATACTAACATAGCCATCTAAGCCCATTACATGTACATCCCAAACTCACACTTAGCCTAACAAGCCCAAAACGTCTACATACCACATAATAAAAGCATAAACCACCAAAACAGGGCCCAACAATCTCCCCCTTGGTTTGTTGCTTTCTTCTCCTTCAAAGCTCGAGATCCAGTAGATTTATGTCGGCACGACCCACTCCTCCATCCCAATATCCTCTTTCAGCGATCCTTATAGCAGTTCCTGTGAATGGTTTGGCGGTTTCTTCCAAGATAGGACTTTCACACAATATTTGCGTACGGGCAAGCCTTTTGATGTCATGTTTTAGGCTTGATCGTACGAATCTGATTGTCTTTAAGCTTGATCGCCGCAGTGTGAGAAGTGAGATCAAACGCCCAAAACTCCATGTCGCGGAGAGAATAATCTGGAAGCAGTTTGGCAATAGGAATTGCTTTAACCTTGTCTGTAGTAGGCCAAAAGACATGCTTGATCTGTTTGCCTTCAGGATCTATAACACCACTGAGCCTCTTGGAGAAGGATTTGGCAGTGCTCATTCCCTTGAAGTCGTTGTTTACCTGAACATCCAAGAACCTGAAGAATCTCCAAGCCCTTGGATCCGCAGATGGATTGTAGAATGGAGCCTTAGATAACTCTGTCAGGTCCACCCTGGTCCATGATGTGAACTGGTTGGCCTTGTTATAGTATTCTACTCTGTCGGTATTCCTTCTCACCCACCACATATTCTTTTTCTCATGAAAACCCCAACACTTTATCCCTGAAGGATCTCCATACCTATCTGTGAATCGTTCCGTCAAATCAGAAACGAAGATCACAGGTTCGTCATTGTCACGAGCATGCTGATTAGCGTTTACTAGGACAAGAGTGTCTCCTCTTTTGGCATTTTGAACCTCTCTATGTCTCTGTTCTTCTCTCATGTCTTCTGCAGTGTGAGGCCCAGCGGCCATGTACTGATCAATATTCACACTGGAGGTAGGAGCATAAGGTTTAGAACCAGAAGCACTGGCAGCTGTGTTTTCTTCAACTCCAAACTTTGAGACAACTGCTGCCTCACATCAAGGAGTAGTGCTGACATTCCACCTAGGTTTGCTTCCAGTTGGGTGATCTTTAGGGCCTTGGCAGCATTTTCTTTTTCAACCTCTCCTAATCTTACATCAAGATTTCCAATCAGCAATTATTGATTGCTGATTAGCAAGTCTTTCTCAGAGGATTGTTGTTCGAGTTCAAAGACTCGATTTTGAAGGGAGACCACGTCAACAAACTCTGATTCAAAAATTATGTTCTTACCTTTTAAGGTGTTGACGGGGGATGGATTAGAAGAGCTTCCACCTGCTTGAAATTCAGTGGTTGGCATCACCACTTCTTCGACAACGGGCTCATAAGTAGCTTCTTGAATATGGCTTTGATCGTCCAAGTCCATTCGATTGGAATCCAACATTGGACTATGGATCTCAGGGAATTCTGAGCTCGGTTGCTCTTGAAGAATAGGGCTTTGAACATCAGAAATAACTGGGATTGGGTCTACACGAACTGTAGGGCTTGGATCAGTTTCAGTAGGCATAGAGGTTGTAGCAGGAGTATCTTTGGTCGTCTTCTTTTAAATTGAACTGGGTTGATAGTGGGGTCTTCTTGATCATCTTCTTCAGGTACCGCAGTAGTAGCAACATCTTGTTGAGGAGGAATCAACACAGATGGCGGGGGAACTTCTGTCTCAACTTCCTTTTCATTGCCTAAGGGGCCAAAAATACTCTCTATTAAATCATCAAGCTCTTTCGTTGTAAGCTCGTCAACTTTTTCTCCTTGGCTCTCTTCTTCTTTCTCCTCATGATCATCAACAATATCGATAACTTGTTCATAACCAAACACTAGCTTTGCTCTGACTTTCTCTGCCTCGGCATCAGGTGCAACAGGTACTTCAAGAGTCTCTTCGACATCAGTAAACCTACCCAGCTTCACTACCTCTCTCGTTTCCTTGTAGCCAACCGAATTCTTTCTCACTTGCTTCATCAGAACGAAAGTGTTGGGACCCAAAAGTTTCAGGTCAAGTTTGTTGCCTGTTGACTGGAGCTGAGTGTATTTTTGGTTGAAAATCTCTTGTAAAAACCGAGGATACATCAGAAAAAGATCCTTTTTCGCCTTCTGCAGATTGCTTTGCATCTCCTCAAACACGTAACGAGAATAGTTGTACTCCCAGTCTAGAGTAAGTGAGACAATGGCAGCTGTGGCAACTCGGCTGATTTCATCATACCCTCTTTTCCTTCCAGAAACGCAGAGCACAAACGTGTGTGTAAGAAATCTCCAGAAAGGAGGAAGCATCTTCTTGAGAGTGGGAGGGTAATTCCCTTCATAGCACATTTCAGCCAAACCAGACTTTATTTTGTCATCCGGGTATTCAGTGGGAAACCCGGGCTTGTCTCCAAATTCTAGAACTTCTCGAATGATTTGTTCTGAAATCATGATCTGTACACCTTGCACAGCTGACTTGATAATTACAACATCTTCTCCATCCTTGCTGATAGCAGCATTTTTCCAGAAGTCGTTGACGAGGTCTTTGCAGATAACTGGATTAATGCGCAATGCATGAGAGATACAGCAGTTGTTCAGACCATTGATCATAGATTTGAATTCCTTCTTGTGTGCCTCAGGAGGATCCATCAGATAGCCGGGAATGTTGTAGAAATCCACATTTTTCAAGTAGTTTGCAGCAGCAGCCATTGAATCTGCACCAAACTGGCCAAGTGAGGAAAATTTTTGCATAAATTTGAAAATTAACTCAGGATGTTGCCCGAAACAATTTACTGGAATTAATTTACCGTTTTCGAGATAAGGAAATTAAATTTAAAAGATTTTAAGTTTAAGTTTCACTTTTAATTTTAAAATTAATTCCAAAGAAATTATTTAACCCACAAAAATCCATTTCGGTCCAAATTAAAAAAACCGGTCCAAAGTAATTAAATAAAACAAAGTCCAATGGACTAAATCGGCCCAGTTTGGAGCATTTCGGTCCATCAGGAGGATTTCGGTCCGTATCGGGTCGGGTTCTCCTAAACCGGATGAAGCAGCGCGGGTCAAATGGGATTTCGGTCCACTAGGACCATTTCGGCTCAAGATGGTTTGGGTCGCATCGAATCCGGATGAAGCAAATCGGGTAAATGAGGATTTCGGTCCAGATGCAGGTATTCAGTCGACATGGATCGGGTTATAGGACCTTTTCGGTCCGACCCAGATTCAATCGACAAACCGGATGGTTCAGATGACGTCAGCATGGCGAAAACCCCGATTTCGATACCGAAACCCCGAAATCCACCCCGAAAGACCTGCAAAAATAAAAAATCGAACCGCGCAATCTTATTATCAATATCGTTAGATGCATATACAACCTTTTATCGGACGAAAATCGAGCAAGAACGAGAGAAATCGAGAGAGAGAGACAGAAGATTGTGCGAGAGTGAGAGAGAGAGAGAGAGAGAGAGAGAGAAGTGAGCAACTAATTAGGGTTTGCAAAAGAATGGAACGGAGGAGAAAAGGGGTTTAAATACCCCGAAAACCTCAGGTGGGCCAACGGTTTTCGGCCCAAGGTCCACCGAAGTCCCAAAGTTCCGCCCAAATCCGGATTTCGGCACACTAAATGTTTTTGATTAAAAATTCGTGACATAAAAATAAAATGAAATAAAAATTAGAATCACACAAGTTTTAAATAAGAAAAATAAATAAACAATATTATTTTATTTAATTTTCTCAATTTTATATATATATTTTTATTTGATTTTCTCACAATTTTATTTATATTTGATTTTTGCAATTTTTAATTTTTATTTGATTTTCATAATTTTTAATTTTTATTTGATTTTCACAATTTCTTTCCCTAAATCAAAGATTTACGGATATTTTTGATTTTCTAAAAAAGGTTAAAATGTAAAGAAAAATTAACTTATAACGAACACCAATTAATTTTGACAACTGTGCAGACAACAATCCAATTATTCCTACCAAGAATTTAGTTAGTTCCACGTTCAATTGATATTTTCAAAATAGGCTTACGTTTTTCATTGCAAGCAGAACTCACACAGCTGCATCATAAACAACCTTTGTTAAAATAATGTATATACATTTTAGGATTTATAGAAGGATATAAACGGTTATTGTGTCTAGAAAATCGCCAACCCGGATATTTTATCTTAAAATTCGTTTCATTTCGAAACGTCTTTTCCGATTTCTTCATTTTGAGTGAAAATCTTTATCTCAAGAATCTATCTCTCAAACAAAATTTTCATAATATACACAGGTTATCTCCCCTTTCTAATTGAGAAACTCTTTGGTTAACTGCCTCTTTTCTCTAAGTCTATGTTCCTTTTTAGTCATAACTCTTACATGTTTCCTTACTTTTCTGCCTTGTGCAACTTATGGCGTCTTTTCCGAAGGGCTTACACAATTTTCATTGCTGCTCCTGTTGTGCATCATTGGCATCTTTTCGAGGAGTTCTTATTCAATTTAGATTGATGCTCCTTAGGCTTTAAACATGTGAGCACATTGGCCTCTTTTAGGGGTCTCTAGATAGGCTGATTTTGTGCCTCTTTTAGTTTAATCCTAATAACCCTTTTGACATGTGGACGTATTGGCCTCTTTTAGCCTAACCACACACCGCTTTAGTGTGGGTTGTGACAATTGGACACACTCAGCAGACCTAGATAGTATACTAAAAGTTTCTCTTAGATCAACACAGTCAGTTTTAATTGAACTTTGATCAACACAGTCAGTTTTAATTTTCTAATTTTTGTAATTAAATTTTTAATTTTCTTAAGACATGTGAGGACATTATTTTTGTAGTTTTAAAATTTTATCATTTTTATGGATTTTAAAAGAAATTACTCTCCCCCTAAGGTTAAGCACGGGAAGAGACAAAACAGATACAAAATAAAAAATTTGTTACGAAACAAAAATCAAAAGCATTTAGGAGCACAACAAACTAGAATCAGAAGGAAGAAGTCGGAGAGATCAAACCGTATATTTGCAATTGAAGAGACTTTAATGAATTTCCATTGAATGAGCGTCATTTCTCTTTTTTCCGTAACGGACACATACTCTCTATAAAGATCTGAATTATTCACAGTAAATAGATGTCTCCCATTATGTGCATGAAGCAGCCATTACCAATAAACTTAGGTTTGATGATATGCCTCCATGGCTACTCCTGCACACAATGCAGAATTAGTTCCTTTTAGGAACCCAATCCATCTTGTAACTGGGTTTTCCACTGCCGTCTGAGCATGTCACTTGCTCCCATATCATGTCCTGTTTATCAAGAATAGATTTTGAAGAGTTAACATAACAGATTCGAGGTTTAGAATTACTCCCTTTAGGTACCCATTGGTAGTTTGGTCTTGACTTTCCTTTGATTGACCGGGTGGGTGTTCCAGTGTTTGACTTGTGAGTTGATTTGCCCTTTGCTTTTGGCCTGAATTGCCAGTGTGAGCTAAATATGGATCCTTGAGATGACATTGATTTTATAGATTTTGACTTTGCAGAATCATCTCTGGGACTTGTCCTTCTGTCCTTTTGTGACTGTCTTTTTTGCTTTGGCAATGTTGCAGTACCATCCCTTGAATGAGATCTTGAAGAACTTCTCTTGATGGATCTTCCTCTTTGCACATTCTTCTGGATTTTCACATGCTGAGGAGTATAGGTGGATTTTGGACAGTTTCTGGATATGTATCCAGGAGTTCCACAGTTGTAGCATATCTGTCTTTTCTGAACAACATGATGTGGACTGTATCCTGATCCAGAAGTGGATGGCTTTTGAGAATGTCCACAACTGCACACGCATGTGGGTGTTTGCTTCACAGGTTTCTTTTGCTTAAATTTGTTGGATGCCTGAGCATTTCCATTCTTAGCAGCATCATTACTCCTTGTGGAACAACTGTCAGATCCAGACTTTTGGTTTACATTTAATTCTGTTGTAGATGATGTGGTAGAGGAATGTTTTTCAGAATCGGATCGTTCATCATTTTGTTTAGATTTTCCTGCACACTCAACAAATACATCAGTATTTTCTAACACATCATTCTCAGCCTGGCTGGACTTCTCTGCAACAAAAATGTCGTTTAAATCAAAGGGTGGAGTGAAATTATTATTTAACAGAGGTGGAACACATTTGTATCCAGGACCCTGATTTTCATTCCATTTAAGTTGAGACTCAATCATGGATTCAACTATCGTGCTTGACCCTTCGAATTTTTTGAACACAAATTCTTTATCTTGAACTTAAGCTTTCAAAGAGTCACGCTCGGCAGTCAAAGTGATGATGTCTTCGTTAGCAATTTTGAGAAGACAATTTTTGGTGCTGTAATCATCCTGTAATAATTTAAAATCACTTATTTTTTAGTCCAGTTTTTCTTGTAAATGTTTAATTTTATTTTTAAGGTTGTAATTTAAATTTTCAAGTTCGAAAATTTCCCTTACAAGATTCTCGTTTATTTCGCGATATTTATTAACTTTTGTTTCACAGTCCAAACAGCACGAATTTTTGCATGAATCTTTTGTTTCGGTGGTCATTTTAAAATAATTAAGTTAAAATAAACCAAAAATTATGAGATTTTAGCAAAGTCACTTGAGAAAATTTAATTTCGGACTGATTCTGACCGAAAACCTTGAAGTTTGACCAGAGTTGACCGAAATCCTATTATTTGACTACTTAATGACCAAAAACCACAGTTTTTCGGTTGATGATGACCAAAAACCTCTCCTGCTGACCAAGGTTTGACCGAAAACCTCACTTTTGACTAAATGATGACCGATAACCAGGCTTTGACCTAAACATTGACCGAAATGCTCCACCAGGCGCCGAAATCCCCTTTGAATTCACCGAAAACGATCAAAAATGTGGCAATTTTTTAATTATCGAGATTTTTAAGATTTGATTGACTGTTTCCACAATTTGGAATCCGATGAACACATAGAAGTGTTGAAGATCCCTAATACCGGCTGATGAACAGTAACAATTGAATGGAACACTAAAAACACCAAAACTTGATAATTTTCTTGAAAGATGATTGATATCAAAACAATAAAAATTGTTTTCAAGCTCTAATACCAATTGTAAGTCCC
>CM042013.1:37353264-37423264 GCA_023525715.1 Cichorium intybus | reverse complement strand
CAGAGATATCATATTTGATGACTAAATTCTCAGTTTTTGTGAGTTTGGTTTCTTGAGTATTTTGCATCCAAATCATCATGATTTGATTTGGGTTCAAGAATCACTTTGTATGCATCTTTGGGTATGATTTAGAGTGTTACATCATATATAGCAATATGTTGCAATTTTGTTTGGTATTTTGTAATCATTAAACCTTTGGTTTTCTATTGGAATAAAGTATCTTTTTCTTCTTCTGTAGACGTATAATATCAACTTTTTCTTCTTTATCATTTTTTACTATCAACTTTTTATTAATTGGAACCATGCATGGCAAATTCTCCGTTTTTGGTGTGGTTTGTTATTTAGTTTCTATTTAGGCAGTTAAAATTTAACTTTCATGGAATGCATAGTCAAGGGTATTCTTTAAATTGTTTGTTCCCAATATCCGTTTCCTCTCTTTGTTCTATAGATGCGATTTTGAATGCTTTCATTTAAATTAGATCATCTGTCAAATTGCTTTATGCAACATCCCATTGAGATTTTTTATTATATTATTGATATCTTATCTCGGTTGATTTGGTTGAAATTGAATACCAAATACAGGTTACTGACATGAAAAATTGACAATGAACATATAGCTTGAAATTAAGAAACCCCATTTATTATATTTAAACGAAGAACATCTAGAGAATATTGGAAATCAAACATGGTTGGGGGTGGTATCCGGTGGTGTTGGAGCCGATGCCACCTTCCCTCCGCGCTCCGACCGACTATTCTCTGCAAACTTGAGGCTTGATTGGTGCATGCCTTTTTGCTTCTCCTCCTCCGTCCATTCTGCAACATAATAATGCTCTTCACTACCTTTGACGATGTCTTGACTGGCCGGAAAAAACATGCTTCCCCATTGTGGGAAGTGAACAAAACTTACGGGAACTGTACAAAGTATGATCATGATACCCATATAAGACAATCCTTTCGCAGTCGAGAATGACGCACTAGCAAAGAATACCAATTGGGTTAGCCCTGATCCAAAGTTGCCACCGGCACCGGTCATTCCGGAGATTATACCGAGTGACCGCCGGGAAATGAAGGGAATGATGCCAAATGTGGCTCCGCATGCCGCCTGTGCTCCAATGGAGAAGAGGATCATAAATGTGATGGCTAATGGTAGCGAGTTTACTAGCCCTAGGAAGAGACAGCAAACACCGCCAGCGGTTTGGAGCAGCCATAGGTTCCAGAGTCGACCTCTCATTCCCCATCGTTTTGCCATGTAATCCGATGTGAACCCTCCAAATGGACGAGCCAGGAGGTTTGCCATTCCAAAGGTGGCCGCAATGATTCCGGCTAGGTGAAGCTTTAGATCAAATCTATCAATAATGACAACAAAAAGTAAATGTTAATTTTTAGACATATAAATAAAGTTTTGTGTGGCTTTTAGTTGTAGAAAACTTGAACTGTTTTTGTTCATTATTGATATTAGTTTATATTTTGATATGGATTCCTACTTTTTGCACATTTTTAGTTTTAGATTTTATTAACGACCTTGACTGCTAGTTGCACGCTCTTATTACGTGTGTATTTGACTGTTTAAGAAAAGTTTGACAGAAATACAAGTTTATGACAGAAATACATCTCCTATTAAATATCTTGTTATTTTGAAATTAATTCAATAACCATCTATTTTATAATTAATTCATTAATTACTCAATATGACACAACAATTTATGTATCATGGGAATACTAACTTTGCTAATACAAAAACAAATTTCCTGAAAACTGTTAATAATGTACGATTTTAAAGTTATCAGAAGAAAAACATATATTGGTGCTAATTGCTATACATGACTAACCATGTGATTAACTTAGTATGTTAGTTAGAAAAAACAAATTAAACCTGTCATAGAAGTATTCTGCGATCACATTGTCAATTGTTAACTCGACACCCATGGAGTAACCATAGAGAAGTACAAAGATCCATGTCCGATAGTTTGTCACAGCATACCACAAGACCTAGAAAACGAGAAACAAATCAGATGAAAACCAACAAAAAATGGAACCGATAAGCTTTGAACTGCATATAAATGATTAGTGGATTAGCAATCGGCACTCCTAATTAGGTATAAACGTTTACCTTGCCGAATTTATCTTTGGCAACATCACCCTTCTTCTGAAGAGCACCAAGATTACCATCAGGCAGATCTTGACCTAGAGTCAACACAAATATCCCCATGATTACATTAAGCCATCCAGGTATGAAAAACGCGATCCTCCATGCCGTGAACGGCGTTGCCCCGGCCTTCTTGATGATCTCAAACAACACCGGCATCAGGAGTTGCGTGGCACCACCACCCATGTTCCCCCACCCGGCTGCCGTCCCGTTCACTAGCCCGATAATCTTGCTGTTAAACATGGTGCTCATCCAATACTGGCACGACACAAACGTAGCCAAAGAAAATCCAATCATGAATCTGACGACTATGTAGCCAGTAGCGTCGCTGACAAAAGACATGCAGAAGATAGTCGGTGCCGACAGCATGATGAGGAAGGCGCAGCCATAACGAGGTCCCAACAAGTCACATGCGGCACCCATGACCAGCCTGGAGAAGATACTACCTGAAACTGACGCGACACCGGCATTTCCAATGTCCGCTTTTGTGAGATCAAGGTTGTCACGGATAATGGGAACGAGCGGAGCCGCCGCAAAGGTGGAGACGAAAGTGGCGAAGAAAGAGATCCACGACAGGTGGAAGGTTCTCATGTGAGGGTTTGCAAAAGAGAAGAGCTTAAAGACTTTAGCCTTGTGTTCAGAGTCCACCGGCAGATCAAATTTGGCGGTGGTATCACTGGGTACCATCGGAGACGCCACAGAGAAGGCCAGCACTGGTTCCCGGCCGGTTAATCCATGCATGGAGCTTCCTGGAGAACCTTCAATCCCATGCATTGTAACTTCAATTTCTCTCAAAGTAAAACGCTTTTAGTTGTTTTAATTATATCTTTATGCTGTCATGACAAGACTTTATATAGGCGTTTGGGGGACAACGGAATACACATATTACGCTTGTACGGTAGGAATTAATAATGCAGGCAGATGTCATGGTGAGTAGGGTTTAACATTTCTAAATACGGTTAAAGGGTTGACAAATGAAAAGGGGTAAATTAGGTAGCCAATGCCCGGTGGACATTCGGAAGAGGTTGTAAGATACAATTTTAAGGAATCCAAGTTGCCGCATCGGCGCATCCTATGGAGTGGAAACAGTATCTGGGCCTATCGGATCTCCCAAACGATATTAAGGAATCCAAGTTGCTTTTTTTTTTTTTTTTTTTTTTTTTTATTAAGAAAAATTATTATATTTTTATCAGTTTATCTAAAAAATTACATTTTTCTATAAAAAGCCAAAAATAATTATAAAAGTTTTTAAAAAAACGATTGATAACAATTTACTTTTCAGAAAACAGTTTTTTCTATTTTATTTTATTTTCAACTATGGAATAGAGTGCGTTAACCAACTAAATTGAATAGAGTGCGTTAACCATTATGAGGCTACACGGAGTGATGATCAATGGCCAACGGATGGCCAAAGGGGTTTTGTGGGCCAGACTATGGTTGGCAGACGTTGGCCATTTTGCAGGGAGTGGTGGCCAATGCCCAAGGAGATAATAAGACAAAGGAAAAATGCTAGTTTTTTTGCTGTTGGCATCTCGCCAACAGCTTAGCGATTTGTCTTGGCGAAGATGATAGTGAGAATGGAGGGAGTGGGCATGGCGAGTGGAGGTGGCTCGCCAAGAGGGTTGGCGACCTCTTTGGCGACCACTGCTCCGTGCAGCCTGAGTAAGAATAATTTGAATTTTTACTAGAACCAACTAAAATGAAAATTTAGTTTTCTGACTTTGGAAATACCAAATATCAGTTTTTTGGTTTCGATTTCTCATCCTATTTATTTTGTTTTTCTAGGATTTTTGTTTTTATTTTTATTTATATGAAATTTTTCATAAAAATGTTGCTTAAATTTATTAAAAACTACTAATTTTATATAAAAGTTGAATCATCATGCTTTTAAATTGGGGTTGATTAATTACATAATAACCATAATGATTACACGCAACAAACTTTTACTTTTTAGAGTTTATCCTCTAATAAATGCAACAGATTTTTTCTTAAAATAATCATAATGATTACATAATAATTAATTATTTTATAATCATTATACAACTATTAACTAATAATCATTATATTTATTTTTCTAATTAATATTAATTATAGTTATTTTATATATAATTATTATTTATATAAATTACTAATTAATAATTAATAGATCTATCTTTTACTATACAAATTAATTATTTTTATTATATACAATTAATAAAATAAAATAAAATTTTACCGCCGACACAATATCATCGCCTCGTGGACACACAATAGATTCATTGTCTCACCGCCGACACACAATCGTCTCACCGTCGGCTCACCAGTGTCAGGTTTTAGTCTCATATCATCGATTGTCTCTCACACTCGACCTCACCGCCGATCGATCTCATCAGTCTGACTGACTTTCTTCCGATTTTACTGGCGGCCATCGCCAGTGAAAATTATTATTTTAAATAATAAGAAAATTATTTAGTTTTTAAAAAACAAACTAACATAAACAAAATACGAAAAAATAATAACAGAAAAAGAAAAAAAACATCTAAAAAAATAATATATGTATATTTAACTTTTAAGGAGAATCATATGTGATATATTATTGTATTACTAATTAAAATAATAGAAGTGTAAATTAATTTATTAATTGTAATTTTAATTCTTAAAAGGTTGTCTAATTCTTATTGGAAGAGAAAGTACATATTTTTATGTGATATGAGAATCATACAAAAAAAATTAGACCAATCACAGCAAATCTTACCAACTAAATAACGATTAGGAGGTAAAGTGAAGTAAATAAGGGGTATAAAAAGTAGCACCCTTTTAAATTATATAAAGATTGTTCTTTTTAATTTTAAGGATAATGCAAAGCATGGTTGAATAATCTATGTTCAAATTTGCTTCATAAAGTATTGACAAAAATAATAAGCATATTATGGTTTAGACATGAAAGTTTGATATTATTGTTTTATAAAGATATTCACAACATAAAGTTTAAGCATGATGATGAGAGTTGATTAACGATGTATGTGACTACATAAACATTATTACTTCAAAAATTATTGACAATGGTAGCAATAATTTTTAGTGGTGGCACAGGCATTAGTGACGGCACCAGCCTGAACGTGCTTGATGTCTCCCTTAATGCCTATAACACCACTAAAGGGTAGATTTGGATGCAACCATTTCAGATAGTTCAGACTTCAGAGCGTTGATATGTGACATAATTCAAAGGCAGTGGTTTGTGTTGTAGTGCTAACACTATTACCAGTGACAATGTCACCCGTAATGCTCCCAAAATAAAAGGTACCACTGTTGGATTAGGTGTCTAAGCCATGACTTTATATTTATATTTATCTTGTTAATTGAAGCGAAGTCCATTTGGGTTGCCCTCATAGCTGGAGGATTGATGTAGAGTTCAGTAGAGAGAAATGTTGATTTATTAATTGTTTAATAAATCAATAGAAAATAAATAAATGGTTTATTAATATATTTAAGTGTTAATATATTAATTAGAAACTATAGTAATTAATTGAGATTTAATCTAGAATTAATTAGATTTAATTTAGTGATAAAATTAATTAATTATAAGTGGAGGGACTGTTGTATTTATTCAATAGTTGAATAACTGGCAAGCCAATGGCTAGGGACCAAAATGGCGCCAACTATGGAGGCTTCTCCATATGGGGCGAAAACCCTAATTAGGGTTTGAGAAGTCTGGTCCAAGTGGTCAACAGGCTTGCCCACTTTGGAGGCTCCTCTAAGGTTTCAGGTGTAACCCTAGAAGGCTATATAAGGAACCTCCTGGCTCCCTGAAAATCACGCTTCCTCTCTCTCTGTGTTATTCTGCTGGAATCTCTTCTCCATTGCTTTGGGTGTGACATGCATTTGAGGCAGTATCTGTTTGCTGCTAGCTTCAAGAACAAGAATTTAATGGTTGGTTAATTCCTTTTGATCTTTCGAAATTATTATTGGCCTTAGGTTTTAGTTTATTATCTTCATAGAAGAAAACATAGATCTTTCTAGGGTTGCATGTGAACCATAAGTTTTATTTGTTCATCGATTGCTAGAAAACCCTTCAGTGGTATCAGAGCATAAGCTTGTTTTCTTGTGTTTGATATAAACTGCATGAACTGTTTTTGCCCTGGGTGTTTTTGCGATGAACACCTCTTGGAAGAGGCCTAAAATCGATGCCAAGGCTAGGGTTTCCTAACCCTAGCCGCCAACTCCCTTTTGGTCCCCCCATGCTTGCCTTAATTAGTTGGTTGTTATTTTTGGTAGTTTACTAAATTGAATAATTGGAACCCTAATTGCCTTGCATGCCTTTTTCGACCAACAAGGGTTATTAGATAGAAAATTAATTTGATTAATTTATGAAATCTATCTTAGATTTAATTAGTTTAATTAATTGTTAATTAAAAGACCAATTAAATCAGCTTAAAGAATTAATTTAAATTTTCGAAAAAATAGTTTAAAATTTGCGAAAATTATGAGATAATTAATTCTAAAATATTTTAATAAGATTAAAATATATCTTATATATTTATGATTAAAAGTTAATATTTATATATAAGATTAAATGGTTAGTCTTACCGTTAGTAGGCCTCATTCACAAAACTGTCCTATAAAGAGGGTATAAGGCGACTGCCTATAAAATGGTAGTCTAATGAGTATCTACTCTTACCCACCGCTCTCCTGATCAGTCGAGTGTCGTTAGCCGAACGGGTTTGATAGAACCGCTAAGCCTCTTAAAAGTATAATGCTAAAACTGAAAGTACTAGAACTTTAAACAAAATCCCAATCTAGATACTTTAGGTCAAATGTGAATTGGTGCTAATCCATGGAATTGCACATTGCACTTTGTGGAACGTTGGTGGAGCGTGTGTGGTTAACCGGCACGCCAACTGGGGTCCGCAAAGAGTCGCAATGGGTTTCTCGATTTTGCCATTATTGACGGAGCGTGTGTGGTTAACCGGCACGTCAATTAGAGATGGTAATTGACTTCGAGAGCACCGAGCTAATTCGCATGGTTATTCACACCCGGTTTGTGATCCTCGGCATCCCAGTCACAAACAGTGGGGCACATCCAAGACTAAACATGCCATTGAATAGTTCAATGTGTCTCAACAGATCTAGGAATTTCATAAGATGAAATTGATAAGTGTATTATCTACCTTAATAACCATTATGTTGTGATTACGGCATCCCTCTTCACATCATAGTTGGGGTATTTTGGGTCCTAGCCTTAATAAATAATAAATTGGGTAATTATTTAAAAGGATTAAATTAAACTAATAAATTCTATTTATTGTAGATGTCTGAAACAAGTGTCTATTCTCCTCCTTATCCTCCTTCACCCATTTTTGAGAGCTTCAGAATGCACCTGCTACATATGGTAAGGCTGAATGGCCTAAACTATATGGTATGGCTTCATAAATAGAGAATAGTTCTCTGTTTCGCTGGCAAGCCATATCTGACTGAGTGTCCGCTCCCCAAAGCATGACATCACACAGTAGCTTGTGATGAGCATGACTCCTTGATTGTTAAGTCAAGGAAAGTTCGTTGCCTAATACTATTGATCATTGACCCCGAGTTCCGAAGGAATTTAGAATTCCTGGGCTCAGATAAGTTAACACAGCTAGTTGTGGAAAAGTTCCATGAACTGGTTGAGAAAGGACGAGCTAAGATCTTTAAAGAGTTTGAAGTGTGCAGGAAGTAGCACCAGTTCACATGTTCTCAAGACTGAGAGACACATAGGTGAACTGTAAAAATTTGGTCCCCTTTTTGACCGGGAGTTAAAGCATTAGCTCGACTCGCTGATCCGTTCATCCTGATGTACAGGAAGGGAAACCAGATAAGACAATCGTGGATATGCATTCAATGTTGACTCTGTATGAGTCGTTCATAGAGAAGCATAGTTCCATTGATTCAGCTGCTTCGGGATTGAGTCCAGTAATAGGACACATCAAGAAATGATCCAGATCGTCTGGACCGGTTCCTCGATGTGTCAAACTGGGAATCCACGGGGTGGGGCACAGTCACGGAAAGATTGGAAAATGCTCCGAAGCCGAACAGTTTGGCAACTCAGGAATATCTTAAAACTCAGAACCCCTGATCCTTAATTCATTGATACATGATGTATTTCTCACATTTGCTCTGTATGCATCGACTCTGTAGGATGTTGGATGTTGTTGCATAGGAGCATATTCAGATTGGATCTGAAGCTCATGTAGTTTTAAAGTTTAGTTAGATATTGAAATCATGTTATTAGCTTATTAGATGCGTATGACATTGTCTATCATATAATACATTGTTCAAGGATTTTGTTTTAATAAAATTGTCAATTTTCTTTTAACACATGTTGTTTGAAATATCCTTGAAATGTTGTATGATTGTGTTGAGTGCATGATTAGTAATAACTTGAATATTGATACATCCAAAGTGTTTGGATTTAGGAATTGTGTCCCTTATGATTGTTAAGATAAATGTTGTCAGAATCAATTCAACCAAGGGTCCAGTTGGACAGGACTTTGGAATCATTTGACTTAGAGTCTCATGATGAATTGAGTTCTTAATGTGTCAAGAAATGAATCACCCAAAGATCCAATTGGACAGGACTTTGGAATCATTTGACTTAGAGTCAGATGATGATTAAGTTCTTTATTAAGCGCATATGGCAAGAAATGAATCACCCAAAGATCCAGAGGATAGGATTTTGGAATCAGTTGACTTAGAGTCAACTGAAGATTGCAAGTCTTGAACAGAATTAACAAAGTCATAAGTTTACATAGATATGTAAAAGGCATTGAGATTAGGAGCAACGGACACATCAGTTGTTGTGTATTGCTCGAATCTTCAAACAAAACACAATTGTTTGTACTTCACGATATTTGTCATTCGAAATGACGAATATGGCTTCGCTTATCAGAATAAGCGATTGAATTGAAACCTTGAACAGTTCAAGGACTTCAAAGGAAGTAGAAGATCCACAGAACCCGAGTGATAACATAAATTGAGAAAAATGTTTCATAGTTCATTCTCTTCCGAGAACATTAATAGCTATAATGTGTCTTAGGGAAGATGATGGAGCATTGGTCGAAACAGTTCGATCCTCGATGTATGAGATACATTGTCAATTAGTTTCCGATGAATTAAACACTAAACTAGTCAGACCATATAAACCATATTCCAACCGCATCCTAGACTAAGTAGGTCTTGATGACATTGTCTGAAATGTAAAGCTGGGATTGTCCCACTTGCACATAGAGAATCCAGGGTCTTATAGTGTTCGTCCGAACATCATGACTAGCCTGAACCTGATCAGTAATGTCGTTTCACTGGCTATCCCGCGGTACCTGTAAAAGAAGAGCTCTTCTAGAAAGAACTCATGTTCTAAGGAAACAGTGGGAGTTGGGACAGTCCCGAATGAGTTCAGGATTAGCCAAGTGAAAGAACCTTTAGTCATGACTAGGCTTAGAGCAGAAATCAGATTTCTGTTTCAAAACTGACATAATCTTCTCTTGACTAGTAGTATTGATCACCATCATAAGTAGTTATGATCGGGGTGACATACCGATTGGTGGTAAAACACTATAGTTGGTACGGATTTACAATCCGACTACTTAGAAGCATTGGTGAGCCCGGTTGCTGCCAATTGAGAGAACCTTAGGACGAGATACAGTCTATGTGACAGTTTGATTGATTTTACACCTGGTCTAAAAACCAGTGGGAGTAATTGAATCATCAAAGGAAAGAAACATGGACATAAACGTACCTTCAAAACATCTGGTTGAGTGAGACGATACTCAGAGTCAAGTAATTGACCCCGAGAGAAGCAATCTCAATAGAAGATGAAATCCGAAAGGATTCTGCATGGCACATTGTAAGTCGTTAGTGGAGCGCGTGTGGATCACTGGAACACTAATAGGGACTCACAAAGAGTATGCCACTACAAAGGTACATGGACCCGGGGTTAACCCCACGGGTATCTCGTAAGAAGGGATATTCAGATTCTCAAAATATGCCAAAGGATTGAATTTTGAGAAAGGGCTTAAAGATTTCCATTAAGATGTTGGAAAGGTCTGGGTTCTCAAAATGTGCCAAAAGTTCTGGATTTTGTGAATAGTCCATAACTGTGTCAAAGCCAGTGGGAGTATCGCTGTTATCTACTATCTCCATATGAGAGGTACACACTGTTTCTAGGAAACGTCTCTTTCCATTACAAAGTGTAATGACTTGGTGTTAAGGGACGGATCGCTATGAAAGACTTAATAGAGATACGACATACTCAGGTGGTTGTAAACGAAACTCTGCCAAGATGATCTTGATGAGATTCAAGATGCATTGACAACGCCTAGTGATATCAAGTATTTTAGGCGTTGTTGAGCCCTGTTCTTGATAAAATTATATCAAATATGTCTGAGAAAAAGAATGGAAACAGGGACTAAAAGCGTGCAAAAGGAAGAAGTTTGGAAAAGAATGAAAAATCAAGGAAACTCGTACGCGCGCCGCGGATATCTCATCTGCGCGACGCGGGCTTAAGGCGGTGGAACACATTCAAATACCGAAGAAACGGGAAAAGATTAGTACGCGCGCCGCGGATTTCACTTCTGCGCGGTGCGGCTGCGGGAAATTTGCAAGTATAAATAGATGCATTTCTAGCCGAAAACCCTAGCAAAGACCGGGTGTAAAATCGACCTTGAAGCTCTTTGACTCCAAGATTTCGTTCTAGCAACATCTCAATTGGTATTTCATGTTTTTGAATTTAATTTCCTTTTAGTAGCAAGTAGTATTTGTAGCTAAAGTCTTTGGGAGTGACAACCACTGACTTTGAGCACCTTAGGTTTCTGTTTTAGCATCATTGGGTACTGTTTTGATGTTTGGATCTGAGTTTGATGAATGAGAATCATTTGGTTATGAGTATTATTGGTTTTTCAGTATTTGGATGTTTGTTTGTGTTTTGATTGTTTGAATTGTGTTTGGAACTTGTTTTGGCCTTGTTTGGAACTGCTTTCCCTTGCTGAAATCAGTAGCCAATTAGGTTAGTTTTGGGCATTGAACTCTAGCTAGTAGCTATTCAGTCAGAACCCTAGTTATTAGTTAGGTTATGCCTTGTTTGGTTTGGATGCCTTTGTTTGCTTCTGATTCAGAGATGCACTTCTGATTTCAGAAAGTGACTAGGTTAGTTTGAGTTGAGTTTAGCTTATGCTTGGCTTGACTTTGTTTGGTGATTGCTTTTTGGGTAGTTGAGCACTTAGAAAATAGGTCCTCTGACTGTAGCGTGACACTACTAGTCGGTAATCTGTCATTTAGTCTAACCACGAAGCTCCTGCGGATCGACCCTGACTACCACTGTACTTGTGTGTGTGTTAGGTTTTCTCTTATTTTTGACCGCACGACGACCGCTGCGTTGTCATGCATAGCCCCAAGAAAGGAGTTTCCTATCATTGCAAAGTTTGATGATTTGGCATGAGAGATAGAAAGAAGGTGCAACATACTCACATAATCCATAAACATCTATCAGATAGATTTTATCATCAGTATAGACCTAGCCATAGTAAGCATGATCGTGGTAAGATTCAAGATGCATGAGAAAAGGTCTCCGAAAGGAAATAGTTATTAAAAGTCATGACACTGGGATTATAACTGATCTCAAGATTCCAAAAGGGTTTGGGATAAGACTAGATCGAAGTCCACGAGCTTCTTGGATCGATCAGAAGTGTCATGAATATGTTCTAATGACTTAATGCTTAGAGCATAGTGAGTCAGATTCAGGATATGACCTGGCTGAGAATACTTAATGGATTCTGTACACACGTGAGAAATCATTGGGGTGAATGGTAATTTGAAAAAAGTTTCAAATAAGGACTTAATGGTTAAAGAGTTTCGTTGGTATTCCGATGGAGCGCGTGTGGGTCACCGGCACATCGTAACACCTCGAAATAGTCTTAAGGTGAAGTCATGAGGACTAAAGATCCCAAGAACCATGGAAAGTCACAGTACACTAAATGGAGATGTAAGTGAGAATGACAGTATATGACTGAATTGAGATATCATCGGATGAATGTACGATTGGATAAAGTGTATAAATGTATGACATTTGGATACATAGAAGGAGTGAAAGGTCATATAGACATAGATACATAACATGAATTAAAAGTCTAAAAGGAATCTAGAAACCGATAATAGTTTTATGAAGAATCCGACTTGGTGATTACCTCGTGGAGACTTGGTAATAAGCAAGAGTAGCCACCAGTCAGATTTTAAGTTTCAATTTTGCATGTTTCACTTCCCGAATAATTTGATTATTCAAAAGTCATAGTCGCTCATGCTTTTCGGGAGTAAGTATGAACGAAGATTGTCGTGAATTGGTTTGTAGATTGTCTAAGGAGTTAGACATTACAGTAAGACTGCTACAACGTTCACGAGTACTTAGAAATAGAGATTTGAGTATTGGATAAACCCGCGCTCAATAGATTGCTTCATGGATTACATCACGAGCAATATTGAGACGATAATATCTTATGATCTTGAAGCAGAGACATATGAGTTGAAATTTACGAGTCGATCGTGAATTCATAATGCGTAAACTCATTGGTAACTCGATGTTATAAAACGCATTGTTGTGTGCGATTTTGATAAGTAAAAGACACAAGCATATGAGTCGAAGCTTATTCGTTCCTAGACCCTGATGAGAAATAGATATTTGTAGGCCGCTCGATGATTTTGAAGTTGACTAAAGTGCTGGCCAGCCTGGACTAAATTGATGTCTTCAATTAGAAGTCTGAAAGTCATAAGCAGAATCGAAAATCGGGAAACAGAGTATCGGACAGAGATTGATCTCAATCCATGTCTCGTGTCAGAAAATATCTTGTTGGACGAAGGATCATATGATCACTTATCTATGGACAGAACTGACTAGGTCAGAGTTCGGCAGCAGTTTCTAGGAAGCTACAGGTTGTTTATTAATCAGAAGATAAATAAAAGTCATAGACTTATCCAAGTGGGAGACTGTTGGATTAGGTGTCTAAGCCATGACTTTATATTTATATTTATCTTGTTAATTGAAGCAAAGTCCATTTGGGTTGCCCTCATAGCTGGAGGATTGATGTAGAGTTCAGTAGAGAGAAATGTTGATTTGTTAATTGTTTAATAAATCAATAGAAAATAAATAAATGGTTTATTAATATATTTAAGTGTTAATATATTAATTAGAAACTATAGTAATTAATTGAGATTTAATCTAGAATTAATTGGATTTAATTTAGTGATTAAATTAATTAATTATAAGTGGAGGGACTGGTTTGTATTTATTCAATAGTTGAATAACTGGCAAGCCAATGGCCAGGGACCAAAATGGCGCCAACTATGGAGGCTTCTCCATATGGGGCGAAAACCCTAATTAGGGTTTGAGAAGTCTGGTCCAAGTGGTCAACAGGCTTGCCAACTTTGGAGGCTCCTCTAGGGTTTCAGGTGTAACCCTAGAAGGCTATATAAGGAACCTCCTGGCTCCCTGAAAATCATGCCTCCTCTCTCTCTGTGTTATTCTACTGGAATCTCTTCTCCATTGCTTTGGGTGTGACTTGCATTTGAGGCAGGATCTGTTTGCTGGTAGCTTCAAGAATAAGAATTAAAAGGTTGGTTAATTCCTTTTGATCTTTCGAAATTATTATTGGCCTTAGGTTTTAGTTTATTATCTTCATAGAAGAAAACATAGATCTTTCTAGGGTTGCATGTGAACCATAAGTTTTATTTGTTCATCGATTGCTAGAAAACCCTTCAACCACCCCCTCCCTAACCAAATTTTCAGGAGCTGCCACTAATTCCACTTTGCAAATTGTCGCTAACGTCGTTGGTGCCCCAATTTCTTCCGTTCTTATCGGCTATGCCTTATCCGGTGTAACTCTATTAAGTGTGATGTCTCTGTTTCTTAAGAGCCCTGATCCTGACTGCCTACATAAAATGTCTCTATTAGTTTTGGAAGCTAACATTAGTGTGATCATTTACACTAAGCTCTTCCATTCCACAATGGATCCAGAACATTACTTACATATTTCTTAAACATTTAATATTGTTCTTGACTTCCATCCACTGAATTTTCCAAGATTAGCCTAATGACAATTTGTTATGCTCAAGGTATATGACAATTTAGGTCACATACATAGTATGGTTGATCCCTCAGCAAGTGCATATGGATCTCGATTCACCATATCTGGAACCTTAGTAGAACTTGGACTCTGATTATCACATAGACCTAGACCCCGATATAGAGACTTAAATTCCTTCTGTGAGTCTTGTATCTCTATATTCAGTCTATTCATGTGCTGTGGCTTAACCTATCAGTTATTTGGGTCTATCTTTATAGATCCTAATGCTTCATATGTATCATGTCTCTCCCATGTCATTTGTAGCATAACAATTATTAATAATTTCATATTTCTCGATTTAGAGACGTTGTTTTAATGAATTTTGCTATATGTGTACAACATTGGGTAAACTTCAGTGCTCCCACTAATACTAACATATATACTGTTAAAAATATTTTGTATGTATTTGTCACTGAAATAAGAAGAATTATAATTTAACTGACGAACATTATCAGATGTTTCAGGTTTCAAGACATCCTAGCTATCAGAAATATACGCGAACCCAAAAATATTATTGTGGTGCTGCTCATCTTCAAGAATTATTTGGCAAAAAATTAAAATGTTCAAGAAATTTTCACGGACCAAAAATGAGAAGTTGTGTAAAGATCCTTGTAATTCAAAATTTTATAAGAGGGTGAAAAGAATGAATTGGAAATTATTACAAGGACTTATTGTGTAATCTCCATTCCAAGGTCCAAATCTGAAATTTCCTCGGTGAAAAAGGGATTTCGACTCAAAACTCCAAGGACCATTTGTGTAAAATGTCATGATCACGTGAATTTTGGAGTTTCAGTTACCAGAATCTTCTTCGTCTTCATAAACTCACCAGAGAACCTTTACCGGAAAAGCCAAATCCCGACCAAGCTCACCTGTGAACTTACGTTCGTTGGTTCAACCCCCTAGTCGCGACCCACATATCCTAGAATGTTCCTCGTATCCTTTCTAGATCACGATCTCATACTTCCAATGGTAAGTTTCCGGCTCTCAGACCTTGCTCCCGGTAAGTTCCTCGCACCACCTCCAGTCGCGACCAACGAATTCTTCAGTCATGTTCCTCGATTTAACTCATGTACTTCAATCCCGCTCTCCGATCAAGTTGCTCAATCCCAACCCCTCGTTCCTCAATCTCCAATCAAAACCATGGTTATCACAGCCAAAGCTCTATATTTCAAGGTTAAAATCAACAAAGAAACTTTCAACAACCTCAACTTCTGCGTACACTTCGTTCTTGTGTTACAACCAAGGTAGAATCCGGCCTAGTGACAGTTCGGGCAATCTAGAAGAATTGCTTCACGCTGTTGTATCCTGGGAAACAAACACCCATACCGGGCGAATTTGTTTTAAGGAAACTGTGTTAAACACATGCCTCAGCAACTGTTCTCATTTTTCCTTGTTCATTGGCATTTTCGGTTTATATTTTCCTAACATCTATTTCAACACCCCCCCCCCCCCCCCCCCCCCCGCCGATCAGTGGGAGTGTGATCTGGAGTAGATGGTATCTCGGGACTCTATGCCTATCACCCGAGTCATAGCTTGTAATTACAACTCCGATATCATTTATGATATCAAATAAGTGCTACCTATGTAGATATTTCGAGTCGGTCAAATCTTGCAGTAAAGTAACCACGCGTTGCTGAACATAATCCAACATATTTCCTTGGAATATTTAAGTCATAATTCCATTCCTTTTAATTAATAATAGCACAAATGGAAAAGATTTTTGTCCTAAATGAAACGTTTTACAAAATAATGGTTTTAAACGCATTGATTCCAAACATTTTAAAGATGTATAACCATCAAAAATAATAATTTTTACGTTTACCCAGTTTGGGAAGACAAAACATTCATTATTGTATACAACTTGTGTGTGTCTCATTTAATGAATTGTTTCATATAGTAACTTTTTAATCTAAATGGTTACAATTACGTCTAATGTTACCAAGTGAATAATCATAAGTTAAAATATAAATAATAATAGTAATAACAACGTGTTATTAGTTATTTCATATACTCCATGGTTCTAATATAGAAATCCTTATCAACCGAAACGTATACATTATAACTAATAGTGTTTCCGTTATACAATAACGTATTACTAATAATTTCATATATTTCTTTGATCCTATATAAAAGCAGTTACCAATCGAATGAACGTAAGTTATAACATAACTAATGATATTTTAGTTACATTATAATCTATTACAAAATAAGTTTAAACGGAACAAAATACTATAATTAGAATATAACGTCAACGTGATTATAAAAATAAATTAATATCGTAATTATATGATCATACCAATAACTAAAAACTATTATTAGTTATTAAAACTTAACAATAATAGCATACCTCATATTTTCTGAAATTGTCCTATTAACAAACTCAATCTTTTCTTTTTCAAAATTTTGATTGAATGATAGATTGAAAATTTAACATTTAGTCATGCTTAAACTAAAATATTTGAACTCGCATATATAAATGATGTACTTAGACAATCAACATGTAGCATATTAAAATGACATACATTTGAAAATGTGCACCTACTACTGATTTTTTATACGAA
Organism: Cichorium intybus; assembly: GCA_023525715.1. Classification (NCBI taxonomy): domain Eukaryota; kingdom Viridiplantae; phylum Streptophyta; class Magnoliopsida; order Asterales; family Asteraceae; genus Cichorium; species Cichorium intybus. Next base: position 37,406,438 of record CM042013.1, on the reverse strand, counting down.
TTAAAATTTGTACGGAATTCTTTGTGCAGCCACTATGCATCATTTTCAAACTTATCAAACTCTTATTCATGTATATTCACATTAAAGTATTTGACATATTTATCTATATATTTAATTTATTTCATATATTTGAAATATATTATTTCTTATACTAAGATCTAACAATATAGTATATGCATCTCCTTTTAATGTCCACAAAAACAAATGAGTTTAATTAAAAATGTTAATAATATAAAAATCACTGTAGTTTGGCTAAATTTCAGTTTAAACACTATATTTTTTTTGTTTTTAAAAAAACCACACATACTTTCAAAAAAATTCGTAAAAAACCACTCATATTTTCAAAAAGATCCATTGCGACCACTATAACAAATAAAATTCATGATTGTATGTTGCCGACTCCGAACACTCCTTACCACCATCACATTCAAAATTTAATGAATTCAATTGGACACTCTATACATTCACAATGTGGCCAAAACACTACACTTACAAATACAAAAATCACATGTAGACAACTTTGTATATCATTTTTGCTACAATGGAGTTCCAATATTTGCTTCAAATGCCGATATGAATTTTTTCACATAATCTTTCGATGAAAATAATTTCTTAAAAGTTATAAAATAAAACGAATAGTGGAAAATATCGAATTCTTTGAAAGTATGAGTGGTTTTATGGAACAAAAAGAAATATAGTGGTTAAACTGGAATTTTGACAAAACTATAGTAACTTTTATTTTATTAACCCTAATTAAAAAACGAAATGTCTAAATATATGTCATTAATGAAATCAAAATAATATATGAATACAAATTATTATTAAATATACAACAAATATTATTTTACGACATGCCGAAATTTAATAATCGATAACTTATATAATTAATGTCGTAAAACATAACTAATTAATAATAGTATAAAATACATGTGTTACACTTTCACACCAAATTTATCGTCAAAATTTTAATTATCAATGTATTATCTTTAAAAGAATATCAGATCCAATTTTTCATCATATAATTTAGTGCCTTATGCATGGGATTATATTTGTAAATATAGGATGAAGAGTGCGCTTAAGTATCAAGAGCTTGATCTCCCTTCTCAAGTGAAAGGTCAATGAGTCATATGACGACCTTATTGGCAAATCAATTGGAGATCTTGCATACACTTATACAGTTCTCCTTCTCAAGTGAAAGGTCAAAGAATCCTATGGTGCCATAATTGAATCTTGATTAAGAATAGTTAATATCCTTAGTAGTCCTTCTCAAGTGAAAGAGTAGACTAGTGCACGATTCTCATTGAATCGAATCGTTTTATATGAAGAAACGAGGTTAAAAGCTATTTTTAAGCATGATACAGATGACTTGTTAATGTTCTTTCAAAAGAATTTATTCTTGCAAAATCTATCTACTAAAACAAAAAAATCTCAGATACCCCTTGATACATAGGATAAATATTGCATTGGGTATTGTGCTTATCCTTTTAATATTCGTATTTTTTTCTTTAAATATGAATGGTGACATACCTGAAACTGAAGAATTTTCTCATCATTTCCTAAACATGCAAATCAGGAAATTTTAACAATAGATATTCTATTATTGATCTGCTTGTAAATGTTTCAAAAACGTTCATCTTTCAAAATATAAAATTTTGTGAAACTACATGACTGATCTTATTTGGAGAATCTTTATGATTTTTACTAAGTGTCTTATTTGCAGATAATTGTTTATACAAAATCTCTATTGTGATACATCACAATTTTTTCGAAAGTTAAATTCGATCTATTTAATCTTAGGCTCAAGAAGGTTTACTTTTCGATTAATTATGATTCTCCATGAAAATTTAAATCCCTCTTCTCTATTAATGTCAAAACGTGTTTACCTACTTGCAATAAATTAGTCTGATTTATCATATGCATTTGAATCTATTGCATCTTTTTCATGTATACCGAAAACATTTTGTTATCATTTGGAACTCATTGAAATTATCTGCTTCAATAGAGAACCTATTGAAGCAGAGGGTGAAAATGTTGAAAATTTTCACGATTCAGTAACAACCACATAAGGGGAAATTGTGTGTAAGGGGAAATTGTTAGATTTTATTTTATGTGACTGTCACTGAATCGATGCAATGTGCTTAATATGTTTATTATTTTTACCTGTGCTTATTTTAGCAATGATTACATAGAGGGAAATTGTTGAAAATGTTTTGTATGGATTCGTCACTGGAATAAGAATAATCATCTTAAAATTTAACTAAAAACATTATTAGATGTTTCAAGTTTCGATACATTCGAACAATCAGAAATATATGCGAACCTGAAAATATTTTTATGACGCTGCTTAGGGGTGCAAACGAGCCGATCCGAGCCCGAACCTGACCAAGCTCGGCTCGGGCTCGTTAAGAAATATACAGGGTTCGGCTCGGGCTCGGCTCGTTACGAGCTTTATGGTCCCAAGCTCGGCTGGGGCTCGTTAAGAATTATGCAGGCTCGGCTCGGGCTCGGGCTCATTTAAAATCGGTCTCAAGTCGAGCTTTTAGCGAGCCGGTCTCGGGTAGCTCACGAGTCGGCTCAGCTCATTTGCACCCCTAACGCTGCTCGTGTTCGAGAATTATTTGGCAAAAAAAATAAATTATTCACAAAATTCTCACAAAAGCCAAAAATGACATGTTATGAAAAGATTGTTTTAATTCAAGATTTTATAAAAAAAAACTGAAATGAATTAATTGGAAATTAATACAAGGACGTATTGTGTAATTACCATTCCAAGGGTCCAATGTGAAATTTCCCGAGTGAAAAAGTGATTTCAGCTCACAACTACAAGGGCCTTTGTATAAAATTTCATGGTTACATAAATTTTGGAATTTCAGTTACGGGAATCTCCTTCCTCTTCGTAAACTCGCCGGAGAACCTTCACCGGAAAAGTCAAATCGCGACCAAGCTTCACCGGTGAATTAGCCATACGTTCCTCGGTTCCTCGTATCCTTTCTAAATCGCGATCTTATACTTCCCGGTAAGCTCCTCGGTTCTCAGACCTTGCTCCGCGGTAATTTCCTCGCACCACCTCCAGTCGCGACCAGCGAATTCCTTGTTTATGTTCCTCGGCCCCGCTCTTCGATCACGTTCCTCGATCCCAACCCCACGTTCCTCAATCTCGTCTCCTCGGTAAACTCCAAGCCACTCGATCGACCATGCGACCTTCCTTCCCCAACCTCCTTCCGGTGAACACACATACGATCTGATCGTGTAACGCCCAGCAACGTACAAGTGTTTCCTGCCGTGTGTTCAAACTACATCAGCATAAGTCAAACCTGAATGTTTTAACAAAAAGTCAAACTAGAACGTAATTCATAAGACTAAACGGAATGGTGCACAAAATTGTCATCAGCATCTATGCGGACTCTTGATGCCGTCGGCATCACCATTCCGTGATGCCGGCATCGTAATCCAAATTCTCTACAAATGCATAATCTTGCCGATAACAATCTTCTCTCTCTTCCTTTATTTTCTCTATCTCTCTCTTCCTTCATTTTAATATTAAATTCAAAAATAATAAAAATGTTGGTGGTATCCATCCCCTATTGTAGGCATCAAAATGTATTTTCATAGGCATCCTATGTGGCAGCCGATGGCGACCGATTCGTAGGCAACAACTTCGCTTAATCTAACAATGTAACACTCGCACACATGTACTGTTGGTTTCTTTTCTTATTTTTGTTAAAACCATTTAAACCTTTTTTAAACCTTAAAACATTTTTACAATTTAAATAATTTTACCAGTTTTATCTATATTATAATACAGATTCTCAATTATACAACTTATGAATCATTCAACTTTAAGGGATACAGACTTTTTACCAGTTTTATCTATATTATAACCTGGGTGTATGTTTAATCATATTGTGCAAAGCTTCAAGATCAACCAAAATTTAAAATTCAGTCATCTAAAAGAGTTTAATATATGTGTTCATTTTTTTTAAATTTAATATATATATATATATATATATATATATATATATATATATATATATATATATATATATATATATATATATATATATATATATATATATATATATATATATATATATATATATATATATATATATAATGTTTTTAGTCCATGAAGTCAAGGAAAATAAGCATTGATGTTGGATGAATTGAAGGCTATGGAGAGATAAACAAAGCCCTGATTAAGTTGGTAAATGCTGAGCTTCATTTTTTCGGTTGGTAGAATGTCTATCATTTTGAAGAAAGGCTTATACGTTAAATGAATAAAATTTGGTGCACTTGTCCATTTTGTTTGTGTTGTTTAATACCATACAACGAGGTTAATGGATCAACATATTAGATATTTTTGTTGACAATTTTGAGGCGTCCTAATTGATTTTTTTCATTATCTTTTATAATTATTTAAATCAATATTTGGCCATGGAACAATGGAAAGGGTGTAGATGACGGTGGTTTTGGGTTTGGGTTTCTATTGGTTTATATTGATAGGGTTTATTCAGTAATTTCAACCTAAGAGGTGTCTATATTACTATACATATTTTGCTTAATTTTTGGGTTACAAATGTGATTGTAATGATGATCCATTGGTGGGTTAGTTTAAAGATAATTCTTAAATTTAAATTTATGTTCCCATATTTCATTTAGATCTTAAAGAATGTGACTTATTTTGTTTAAACGTTTTATAAAATTCAACTGTGTTTCTTAATCAATTTCTATGTATTATTTCTGCATGTAAGGGTTATTGCTGGTATTTAAGATGTATGAATATTTTCTTGACAATGTGGTAATTTAACTTCCTTTTCATATTTCATCTAATGTTTCATGTTAATACAAATTTGAAATTAAATATGTATATTTCTTCTCATTATTTTTAGGCGTGTGACTTTGTCATCATTGTTCTAATATTTTTTTGGCGAAGCTGAAAAATAAATCTATTTTTCAACACTACAGATGTGTTTTGAGATCTAAGTTGTATTTAGAACGAAAATACAAAGAAAATATAATTGAATCTCTTTAAAAGAATAACTTTTTAATTTTTTGAATGCTTTTATTCTATATCTATACTTTATAGAAAAGAAAACTCTAATATTTTATTATATGATTTCAATTAATTATAAGCCGAAATGTTATTGCATAGTTTTCAACTTTCCATATATATTTCATATCCTTTTAAGTTCTAAACTGCTTAACATTTTTATTTGTATCCTTTATTTATTAATTCATGTTAAACAATATAAGTTTATATAATTATTATTTAACGTATTTTTTAAACTCTTATAAATACATAATAAATAATATGTATTATTCAGGCCATTAGCAAAAGTAATTTGTGGGAGCCATTAAAAGAGTGAATATATGTTCTATCTTTTTCTTAAGTTTTGGAAGCTCTGTTTAGAAAAAAGAGTAATATAGTAAATCTATACTAGATAGAACATTATTAAACCTACTATAAAATAAATGTAACATAAAGACATGATACATACTTATTTTATTTTTTAAATATATAATTTACAAGTTTTATAAAATCATGTGGGTTTTTGTTGCAAGTGTTGGTAATTGAAAAGCAAAACGTTAGTAATTCAAAAGAAAATGTTGCCTGTGGTGGTACAAGGGTCTTTAAAGAAGAACTAGCAGTGTATCCGTACAATGCAGCGGAAGAAAATTTGTCGGCCGAAAAAAAACTAATCGACGTCCTTAAACAAATCATTGAAATGAACTACTCCAGCCCTACTGCATTGCGCAAACTTTGTGGATTGTCGTCAAGCTTTATCCATCAATGTTCTAATTGAAAAAACATTGTGGATTGTCGAATGTTATAATTTATACCGTTCAAAACAGTACGTACTTTCAAATGTATATTTTATTTGATTCAAGTAAGAACATTTGTGTTATTGGTCGACTATTTAATTGGTTGTGTATGTTTTCAAAACTTTGGACTTGGGATGTAGATTATCAAAATGTGATCTAGGAGGAGGAAGAAGGAAAAATGCAGCCATAAATTATTATTCTTTGGTTAGAGTTTATATAGCCATTTAATTAGCTCTTATCTTGACTCTCTTAATCCTTATCTTTGAGTAAGTATTTGAATTTCAAATACTTTCACTTTAACACCTTAAGTTTCCACTAGTTTCTAATTAACTAACATACAATGATAGGTTAATAAACTAGTCCCTCATATTTCAACCTTTTGTCTTTTTATGTTTGATTAAATCATATTTTGTGTGTAACCCAAAAAGCCCTACTATATATAGTAACATCACCAACTTGTTGTGACCATTAGCATATAACCAACACACCAATGGTAGATCTTCGTATGTTTTCTATGCAACTTTGCTCCAAAACACAAATGGTGAAACATATAAGGGAGGCGAATGGTGTTATTATTAAAATCTTGTGCAAATTAGAACTGATCTATCCCTCGATGTTTTTTGACATAATGGTTCATTGAGTTTTACATTTACATGATGAAGTGATTTGTGGAGGCCCGTTATATTACAGATGGATGTATCCATTCGAAAGGTGTATGAAAAAACTAAAATACTATGTGAGGAATAAGGCGAGGCTAGAAGGTTGTATAACAGAGGGTTATGTTGCTAAATATGCTTTAGCATGTTGTTCCATGTAATTCAGTTGAATCCACTTGAAAGAAATGATGATGTTGTTATACAAAAAACGTTGTGGGAGTTTCAGTATAATGTTAAATGACAAGCGCAAAGCAATCCAAACATCTTGAGGTAAGGGGGAAAAAATCTAGAAGGGTTTGTGCTCAGGAGCATGAAGAAGTACATGAATACATGAAGTAAGTGTTCCTATCTTTAACCTTCCATTATATCCTTTTAAAACTTTCCCTTCAGTAAATCTATATATTTTGTTGTCAATGTAGGAGATTCGAATCTAAACAACCCTATAGTGATTTAAAATCAAATTCCCTACATGATACCTCCACAAGGTAATACAAAATAACAAACATATATGTTATATTTTAATGAAAAATCAATATTAACAAAGATTAATCTATATTTGATAGGTCTATTAGATGCAAATACGAAAATCTCCAGAGTTTCACAAAGAATTATCATCTCTTTCAATGGGTGCGCGTGAAAATGCCTCTATTTACACCTCTTGAGTCAATGGTGTTAGGTGTGTGGTACTTAGCCATAATGCAAAACACACAACATCAAACTCTCAAGTTTTAGCAGTGGAAGTAAATCAATAAAAATATTATGGTCGGCTAGGAGAGACTATTGAGTTGTATTATCCACATGGTCTTCGACTGTACTATCTCAGTTGTGACAACCCAAATTTCAATATATTAAATAAAGATTTCAAGCTAAGTATCTTGATACTAAGAAGTTTGATGTCTAAACGAGTTTAAATGTATGCGGAAGGGCAAAATGGAATTTTGGGGACAAAAGTGAAGAAAACTTTTGTCAATTCTTTAAAATAAATATCTAAAAATATACAAGGAATCGGGAAAAAGTCGTCAAGGAGATTTTTGTATATTTTGATGTAATAAGAATATAGGAAAAAGATTTAGATCATTTGGAGTTATAACGAAGAAGATATGGGTTAAAGTTGGCTACAAAGTGACAAAAATGGCCAAAGGGTTATGTTTAAGGATCTGTAACGTAAAATCCATGTAGATTCAGACTTTTGTCAGTAAGGATAAAATGTAAAGCTCATTCCCACCTTTCCAACGATATAGTGTTTGTTAAAATCTGATGTTGTATGTGAAAATTATGATTGTGCAAAGATTGGGAAAAATTATGAATATGTGCAGAAAATTTTCCAAGTAATTTTAAGTTGAAGGGCATTTTGGTCTTTTGCAACTTTGACTAGTCAAAATCGAGAACTTTCCCTTCCCGTTTTACTTGGCTGTGTTCGTCATTTGAGAAAAGGGAATCGGAGATAGAGAAAGGGGAAAAAGGGGAGTCAAGACCCATGACAGGTCCTTGGTTCGCTATTTTTCAACAGGAAATCAAGGGGTGAAAGAGTCGGAGACATCAGGCGATGGTTGGCGGTGAGGCAGCAGCTCGTTGTTGCTGTCGGTCTTAGTCTTTGCGAGAAAAACCCACCGACGATGGTGGTAGTGAGTCGTGATATCTCCAATCGGCGGCGATAGCAGGTTTTAGTGGTCGAAGGTGCTATGGTTGGCCAGAGACGGCCATTGGTGGCCGATGGTGGTGTTAGGGGCCGAGAACCAAGCTGTAAATCCGATTTCTAGGTCAATGGAACTTCTATTTCATGATTTTGCTTGAGCTAGGACATATTTGGAGGCAAATCTTTCAAGACTTGATTTAATTCTCAAAAGATGTTTATCCTTTGATTGAATGCTAAGGTTTCTTAAAGATTTCTGGAATTTCAATTGTGCACGTTGAATTTGGTAATGATTCATTGGAATGTATTATAAATTGGTTCAAGAACACCTCTTGGTTTTAGATTTTTGGAACCCTAGAAATGTTGATGATGAATTGAGCAAATGCATGTTGAAATTGAAGCTATTTTTCTTATTTACATCATAATATGGATTCAAGGACATATGTGAGTTGTAGTTTTGATGTTTGGCATGGATTCTTGAATGTAGGGTTGAAAAGATGAAATTTTGGTGCTGGTATGAAGTTATACAAATATGGGAAAAGGAATGGAATTGAACGATAAAAAATACTATAATTGAATTACCGTTGGAATTGATAATTAAGTATTTGTGTGGTATCTATGTATGAGTTGAATTGTACTAGTTTAAGACCCTTTTGTGATAAAGATTTCAAGAATGGGACCAGTTTGTAAATATGAAATTAGTTTTGAAACTTGTTGGTACACATGGATCTTTATAAACATTGGAAGCATATTGGAGATAGTAACTTATCTAAAGAACATGAAAATATGAAATACAAGTAAGTAGTTATATTCTTGAAGGAAATGTTAAGGTAATTGGAATGGAATTGTGAATTCACTTTTATGGGACAATTGTGGTTATGCAAGAATAACGTAAATGAAAACGTATAATTTGACTAAATGAAAATTATGAAATGTTGGGAACGTACGGGTGTTATGGGGACGGAAAATGTTATGTTTCATAATGTTTTCTATATTTAGAAACTTTATTGTTTTGTATTTGTCAAAATGACAAAAAAAGGTTAAGGTAAAGGATGTTATGACATCTAATCACCAAATTGAACTTATAAAGAAGTAATAATGTTGAATGTCGTTAAAATAACCTAGTAGAAACCAAGAAACATATAATTAGTCCAAGTGGGACGAAAAAGGGTTAAAAGTGTCCAATATGACTATTATGTCTTATGAATCATACTTAAAGGTTGAAATGAAATTAGATGATGATTAGAAAGAGTTCAATTAATATTTGGTAAGATTATGTGTTTATTTGGGTAGTATATATATATATATATATATATATATATATATATATATATATATATATAGATATATATATATATATATATATATATATATATATATATATATATATATATATATATATATATATATATATATATATATATATATATATATATATATATATATATATATATATATATATATATATACTAACCTCTTATTAAATCAATAGAGGTGGATAGATGATTGGAAGCAGTAGAGTCAAGAGCTAGTGGATCTTTGTAGCTAGACATACCTAGCTACCAAGGTGAGTACATGAGGACTTTTCTGGGTACATAGCAACGAGTTTTGTTTTTATACTAATTGTTTTATGATTAATAGTTTGACAAATGATTTTCAAAAGTTATGCTAAATGCTTCATGAATAATGGTTTCAAAGTGGTACCGGTTTTAAAGCTTGAATTATTAAGTATTGATTTATGTTGACTGATTGAAATGGTTTGCAAATGATTCGAAAGTTTAAAGTTTTAAAAGTTGTTTTCTGCAAAAGTTGTGATGATTTCTATATGATTGAATGATGTTTATGATCGAGACCAACATGTAATGAAATGATAAATGAAATATGAACTAATTGTAAGAAATGTGAAAGACGTCCGTACAAGGATCTCACCCTAATGAGGGGAGGTCAAAAGACACTACTGGGATGGTACCTCCCGTCGCGAAGTAGTTGTCTCAGCACGCCCTTATGAAAAGATTTGTTCTATTCCATGAAGGGAAGAAAACTAGCACACACTCACTTATAGATTGGTTCTATTCCGGGGAGGGAATATACTGGGAAACCCGTATGAAACGAAATAATAATAAATGAATCATAAGTTACAGTTGTTCTATGTTTTCATAAGAAAGGGTTTAATTTATGTTTTCTCATGATAAAGTGAAAAACCTAATGTTTTTATGATGAAGTAATGGCTTATGTTTTATTGTTATAGCAACAAACTTTTTTTTGATGATATGTAATGATTTTATGCTTTTGATGATCAAACAATGATTCTACGATTTGATGTTGAAGTATTGATCTATAATTTGATGTTTTGACAATAAAGTGGATTTTGTAGGTTATGAAAAGAAAGGAAAGTTTTCTTGGTTTTATAATAGTTAATGATGTTCAAATCGATTTAAACTTGTTGGGTCTAAAACTCATGTATATCACGAGACATTTATGTCTTACGTATTTTTGTTTTTAAAATGCTATGTACTCATGAACAGGAAGCTTGTTAGCAGACGATAGAAGGAAATGACTTAGAAGCTGATATGAGGAACGTAGATAGAAAGGATGTTCAGAAGATAGAGTTATCCCAAGTGCGGTATAGTTATAAAATGTAAATGAGAGATATTATGCTTATGGTTTAGAATTCCCTTGTAGTTGTACAATAAGGTTGGGTTATGTCCCGTATTGTTTTTGGGTAGTTTTATTGAGTCGGGTCAGTATGGATTTGTCCATATTGCCCAAAGGTCATGCCGAATTTTCGGTAGAAATGTTAGATTAATACGGGACATAACTTTGACACTTTTAAAGGCTTTACTATGGTTGTTTTGATATGAGTTTGTAACCCCCAATGTTTAAATATCTTTTTACGTATTTCTTTTTATTGGGACCAAAGGTTTTAAACAATGTCTTATTGATTAAAATAAAAGATTTTAAAAGAATTAAATTTTCACTTAATGATGTTTTATAAATTAATACACCAAATAAGGTGTATGAAAGATGGGGTGTTACATCAGTGGAAGTGGTTCGATATTGGAAGGCGACTTAGATATCAAAATAACGTCACCAATTGAAAGAGACAAATTAAGAAGATCAACTCATATTTGCTTCGTAGGCCAAACAAGTGTTTACGTCCGAGAACCTTGTCGGGGAAACCAAAATACCTCGATGGGTTGTTGAAAATGTTAACCATCGACAAATTTGGGATCTACCAATAAAGAATGGTCTTGTCGAGAACGTTGACAATCGCTCCACCAAAATTGTTGACATTATTGGCTCTGTCGAAATGTCGACGTCGTTCATAATAATTGTTCATCTAGTTGCAAAATTGCAATCGACTTCAGCCAGTACTTTAGACATCTACCAACGGTATGTGAACATTCGTTACTCCTAAAGGTGAAATTGAAGTTCACTGGCCAACTTGTATCGTCAAATTAGAAATGTCTAAGGGCGAGAAAAATTATGATGGGAGCGAATATGATTGTGATTGTGGAATGTACGAGGGTGTCACTGAAGTTTCTGAGGGCCAGAAGGAATATTGTATTTCATATGTTGTAGTTATTAAATGACATTGTATTTCTTTTTGTACTTCTCTATTCTATATCTTATAACTTTTCAGGCTAGATGGAATTCTTCTTTTGGATGGCTATCATGTACTTGATGGCCGATGTTATGGGCATGGCAGGCATTGTCATGGGGATCCACCATTTCCATTGTTTGGAGGCATTGTCCAGCATGAGCTGGATGATAAGCCTTATTAAGATTTATTATTTACCATATTTATTATTTTATTGTAAATTATCATGAATACTATTTTTACTTATACTTACAGTTATACCCTATAACGAAGAGGCATGACGAAAAACATTAACTTTTTGAAGTCATGGGCAGCCAATCGCAAGCAGCCTCTACCAATATGTTGGGACATTTATGGCAAGGTGTATGGCCTCTTCATCTGGCGACTATATTTGGCGAGACATCCCTTTAAACAAAACATCATGGAAAAGGTTCCAGGCACCGAGAAGAATGTTATGCACGAGGATCTTCAGGTAAATTCTTTATATAAGTATATTTCATATCTTTATTTCTGATTGCTTTTTAGTTGTTTAACTTTTTTTTATTTGTATCCAAACTTTAATTTTGAATGATACCAAGGCATCACATTTATGGGAGGTCCTTGAATCTCGGATATCTAAGCATACAGAGGTTGCAAGATCCAGATAGAACAAGAGCTAACACCCCCAGGGGTATGCATGAAACAAATTGGAGGAGTATTGTGGATCTTTTCACAAGTGAAAATATAATTAGCACTCTATAACAAATCGCAGTAAGCGTTCCATGCAAAAAATAAAGAATCGTGGAGAGACGATCACCTATAGTAGCACTCCCTACAAGAAAGTATGTTACAATAAAAAGTGATATATATATATATATATATATATATATATATATATATATATATATATATATATATATATATATATATATATATATATATATATATATATATATATATATATATAAGTCTATTGCTTTTTTTTCTTCTTATAGTTAGAAGCATATTGTTGGTTTTTACTTTAAATTAGAAGTATCTAAATCTATGTAATTATATTTGAAAATTATAAAATTGTTTAGTGCATGAGGTTGATGAGCAAACTAAACTATGTGCCTCCTCAAATAGTCAAGTTAGTGAGACAGCTGTATATGAATAGGTGTTGGATGCTCGATAAGGGCATATAAGAGCAACTAGGCATAAATCGTCTGGAACGTCGAGTTCTAGCAATATTTCCAACTTTCAGGACCTACTATCACAACCATTACAAAGTACTCATGTTAGTTGTGATTTATTTGTTAATGACTTACTACATTTGTTGTGAACTTGGTAGTTTGATAATTTGAATTTTTTTTATTTTAATATATTGATAGTTTTGTAGTTTGGTTTATCCTAGTTTGGTAGTTTGGTAGTTTGGTGTATGTTTTAACTTATTTGTTAATGGCTTAATGCATTTGTTGTGAACTTGGTAGTTTGGTAATTTGATATCTTGGTTTATTTTGATACATTAATAGTTTAGTAGTTTAGTTAATGTTAGTTTGGCTTACTTATGACTTATTTTGATACATTGATAGCTTAGTAGTTTTGTTTATGCTAGTTTCGTAGTTTGGTTTATGCTGTGACTTATATATTAATGACTTAATGCATTTGTTGTGATCTTGGTAGTTTGATAATTTGATATTTTGGTTTATTTTGATATGCTGATAGTTTAGTAGTTTGGTTTATTTGTGACTTATTTTGTTACATTAATAGTTTAGTAGATTTTGTGCTAGTTTGGTAGTTTGGTTTAAATTGTGACTTATATGTTAATGAGTTAATGCATTTGTTGTGAACTTGATAATTTGGTAATTTGATATTTTGGTTTATTTTGGTACCTTGATAGTTTAGTAGCACTAGTTTGGTTAATGCTAATACGGTAGTTTGGTTTTTTTTTTTTTTTTTTTTTTACTTATTTGATAACAACTTAATGCATTTGTTATGGACTTGGAACATTTGTACTTTGATAATTTAATATTTTAGTTTATTTTGTAGTTGAATGACTCAATTGATTAAATTGTTTATTAAGGACTTAATTAATTTAAAATAAATACAAATTAAAAAAAACTTTATGTGGCGACCATTAGCAACGACACGCACCAATATGAGCGACACTATTAGTGACAACACATTTAGCAGCGAAAACTTAATACTGACAACACTATTAACAACGAGACTTTTAACGGTGACAACGAGGTTTTTGTAGCGACACCTTTAGCAATGAAAATTGAGCAATAGCAGCAAGGCATTAGCAGCAGGGCATTAGCAGCAGCAACAAATTGGGGTATTAGGTGTGACAAAAGTGGCTGTTAATGTTACTAACCGTTGTAGTGTTGGTTCCAGTGGCGGATCTAGAGGGTTTGAGTGGGGAGCAGAGACCCCACTTCACTCCATTTTTACTCCATTTATCATAGGAAAAATTTTGAAGTTGCTCTTCATTTGAGATTTTTTTGAAGAAGTCTATGTATTGGACCCTTCTTGATTTAGAGGCTGGATCCGCACTGGTTGGTTCACTAATTTTTCGTGACTTAGTTAACCAATTTGGTTTGTATAACTAGTTGAAATCTAGATTTCACTGAATGCATAGTCAAGGGTATTCTCTAAATTATTTGTTCCCAATTTCGGTATGCTCTCTTTCTTCTATAGATGCGATTTTGAATTCTTACATTTAAGTTGCATCATTTGTCAAATTGCTTTATGCAATACCACTTTTGAGATTTCTTATTATTTGTAATGATATCCTATCTTGGTTGAGTTGGTTGAAACTGGATAACACGTATATGTTATCCACTCACATGACAATCAACAAATAGACCACAAAGTATAATTAAACCAGCATTTAATTATTATATTTAAACGAAGAGCATGCACAGTATTATTGGAAATCAAACATGGTTGGGGGTGGTATCCGGTGGTGTTGGAGCCGATGCTACCTTCCCTCCTCGCTCTGAACGACTGTTCTCGGCGAACCTGAGACTTGCTTGGTGCATCCCTTTTTGCTTCTCCTCATCCGTCCATTCGGCAACATAATAATTCTCTTCACTACCTTTGACGATGTCTTGACTGGCCGGAAGAAACATGCTTCCCCATTGTGGGAAGTGAACAAAACTTACCGGAACTGTACAAAGTATAATCATAATGCCCATGTAAGACAACCCTTTCGCAGTCGAGAATGACGCACTAGCAAAGAATATTAATTGGGTTAGCCCTGATCCAAAGTTCCCACCGGCACCGGTCATTCCGGAGATTATACCCAGTGACCGCCGGGAAATGAAGGGAATGATGCCGAACGTGGCTCCGCATGCCGCCTGTGCTCCTATGGAAAAGAGTATCATAAAGGTGATGGCTAATGGTAGCGAGTTTACTAGGCCTAGAAAGAGACAGCAAACACCACCAGCGGTTTGGAGCAGCCATAGGTTCCAGAGTCGACCTCTCATTCCCCATCGTTTGGCCATGTAATCCGATGTGAACCCTCCAAAGGGACGAGCTAGGAGGTTTGCCATTCCGAAGGTGGCCGCTATGATTCCGGCTAGATGAAGCTTTAGATCAAATCTGTCGATAATTACAAAAAAAAAAAAAAAAAAAATTAACGTTAATCTTTAGGATTCCTACTTTTCGCAAGTCAAACTGTAATCCTTTTATGTTCATTATTGATATTAGTATTTTAATATGGATTCCTACTTTTCGCAAGTTCATTTTTAGATTTTATAATCGTTTTATTATTGGCATTGATTGATAGTTGTGCGCTCTTATTACGTGTGTATTTGACTGTATAAGAAAAGGTTTGATAATGTCACCGGAAGTACACTTCTCTTACATTTTTTTTAATAGTTTTTCTGAAAAAACAAGTTATGACAGAAATTCCTCTCCTATTAAATATCTTTTTGTTTTGAAATTAATTCAGTAACCATAATTTTATAACTACTCAATATGACACAACAAAATTTTTGTATCATGCGAATACTAACTTTGCTAATACAAAAACAAATTTCCTGAAAACGATTAGTAATTTACGATTTTAAAATTATTAGACGAAAAACATTGGTATCTCACTAATTGCTATGACTAACCATGGAATTAATTTCATATTTTAGTTAAAAACAAACAAATTATACCTGTCATAGAAGTATTCTGCGATCACATTGTCAATTGTTAACTCGACACCCATGGAATAACCATAGAGAAGTACAAAGATCCATGTCCGATAGTTTGTCACAGCATACCACAATACCTAGAAAACGAGAAACAAATCAGACGAAAACCAACAAAAAATGGAACGGAAAAGCTTTGAACGGCATATAAATGATTAGTGGATTTGCAATCGGTACTCCTAATTAGGTATAAACGTTTACCTTGCCGAATTTATCTTTGGCAACGTCACCCTTCTTCTGAAGAGCACCGAGATTACCATCAGGCAGATCTTGACCAAGAGTCAACACAAATATCCCCATGATTACATTAAGCCATCCAGGTATGAAAAACGCGATCCTCCATGCTGTGAACGGCGTTGCCCCGGCCTTCTTGATGATCTCAAACAACACCGGCATCAGGAGTTGCGTGGCACCACCACCCATGTTCCCCCACCCGGCTGCCGTCCCGTTCACCAGCCCGATGATCTTGCTGTTAAACATGGTGCTCATCCAATACTGGCAAGACACAAATGTAGCCAAAGAAAATCCGATCATGAATCTGACTGCTATGTAGCCACTAGCGTCGTTGACAAAAGACATGCAGAAGACGGTAGGTGCCGACAGCATGATGAGGAAAGCGCAGCCATAACGAGGTCCCAACAAGTCACATACCGCACCCATGACCAGCCTGGAGAAGATACTACCTGAAACTGACGCGACGCCGGCATTTCCGATGTCGGCTTTTGTGAGATCAAGGTTGTCCCGGATGATGGGAACGAGCGGGGCCGCCGCAAAGGTGGAAACAAAAGTGGTGAAGAATGAGATCCACGAGAGGTGGAAGGTTCTCATGTGAGGGTTTGCAAATGAGAAGAGCTTAAAGACTTTAGCCTTGTGTTCAGAGTCCACCGGCAGGTCAAATTTGGCAGTGGTATCACTGGGTACCATCGGAGACGCCACAGAGAAGGCCAGCACTGGTTCCCGGCCGGTGACTCCATGCATGGAGCTTCCTGGAGAACCTTCAATCTCATGCATTGTAACTTCAATTTCTCTCAAAGTAAAATGTTTTTTATTGTTGTTTTGTTGATATATTTTTGCAGTCATGAGAAGAGTTTATATAGGCGTTCGGGGGACAACGGAACACACATATTATGCTGGTACGGTAGGATTTAATAATGCAGGCAGATGTCATGGTGAGTAGGATTTGGATTTCTAAATATAGTTAAAGGGTTGACAAACTAAAAGGGTTAAATTGGGTAGCTAGTGGACATTCCGAAAAGGTTGTAAGATACAATATTTAAGGAATCCAATTATCCAAATTGCCGCATCCTATGGAGAGGAAACGTTATTAGGGCCTATCGGATCTCCCAAACGATATTTGGAAATTGGATGATAAAAAAGATTGTAGGCGCACTTAGATATGAGAATTAACGGGATATGATATTTGAGTAGTTTATATGAAAAATGTTTATTTTATTTAGCAAATATACTATGTATTTTTAGTAGTTTATATGAAAAATCATTATTTTTTTTATAAAAAAACATCTAATATACGAAAACTGGTTTTTCTTCTCTGCATTTCCCTGTTTCTTCTAAACGCAAATCATCAATGTATTCTGTGTTTCCTAATTCTGATTAGGCCTGTAATCAGAACTATTTTTTTGGATTATCCAAGATCTGAATTCGTGAAACCCCAAGTTAGGGTTGAATTACAGATTTCGAAAAGTGTATATACACGACCTAAGTAATTATCCAAGTTATTATTATTATTCTGTAATTCCTAATTCTAACAATAAGTAAAACTAAAATTTCGTTTTTTAACTTTAGAAATACCAAATATAATTTTTTCGGTTTCGATTTCTCGTCTTTTTTTTTTGTGTGTGTTTTAGGATTTTGTTTTTATTGAGTGTCTTCATGAAAAAGTTGCTTAAATTTAACATAAAAAATAATTTTCTATAGAAGTTGAATCACCATGTTTGAAAATTATATAAAGATTGTCTTTTTAATTTTAAGGATTATCAAAAGCATGATCGACGATATTCAAACATGTCACATAAATTATTGACAAAAATAATAAACATTTTATAATTTTGACATGAAAGTATGATATTATTGTTTTATAAAGATATTATAACATATATTGAAGTTTAAGCATTATGATGAGAGCTTATTAACAATATATGTGGCTACAAAAAGACTATCACTGCAAGAATTGTTGGTAATAATGGTGACACAGGAATTAGCGATGTAACCATCCTGAATGACCTTGGTAATAATGGTGACACAGGAATTAGCGATGACACCATCCTGAATGACCTTGGTGTGTCCCCCAATGCCTGTGACGCCACTAAAAGTGTCGCTGATATAGGCTTGATCCGGATGCAACCACTTCAGATACTTAGGAGCATTGATATGTAACGTTATCCAAAGGCGGTGGTTTGTGCGGTAGTATTGACACTAATAGCGGTGACATTGTTGTCCTTAATGCTCCTAAAAGAAAAGGCGACCACTCCCCTTAGATTGTCAAGAGTCGTCGCTATGACACTATTAGCAATAACAGTGTTGCCCCTAATGCTCCCAAAAGAAAAGTCTCCACCCCCTCCCCTAGATTTGTAGGAGTCGCCACTAATGCCTGTACGGTCGTTGCTAAATCCATTATCGTCCCAATTTTTGTCGCTCCTGAAGGGTTTTCAAGCAAACAATGAACATAAAATAATCTTATGGTTCACATGCAACCCTAGAAAGATCTATGTTTTCTTCTATGAAGATAATAAACTAATATCTAAAGGCCAACAATTATTTTTAAAGTTCAAATCAGAAGAACCAACCTTTGAATCTTGTTCTTGAAGCTAGCAGCAAAAGTATCCTGCCTCAGATGAAAGTCATACCCACAGCAATGGAGAAGACAGTCCAGCAGAGTAATCTTGGTTGAAGTTGGCGTGAATAATGGGGAGCCAGAGGGTTCCTTTTATAGCCTCCTAGGGTTACACCTGAAACCCTAAGGAGCCTCCAAGTGGGCAAGCCTGTTGACCACTTGGACTAGATCCCTAAACCCTAATTAGGGTTTTCGCCAACCCTAGAGAAGCCTCCAAGGGTGGCGCCACTTTTGGCCCCTGGACTTCTCTTTGCCAGTTATTCAACTATTGAATAAATACAAACTAGTCCTCACACTTTTAATTAATTAATTTAATCACTAAATTAAATCCAATTAATTCTAGATTAAATCTTAATTAATTATTATGGTTTCTAATTAATATATTAACACTTAAATATATTAATAAACCATTTAATTAATTCTATTGATTTATTAAGCAATTAATAAATCAACCTTTTACTCTACCGAACTCTATCCTGACCTCCAGCTATGAGGGCAACCCAAATGGACTTTGCTTCAATTAACAAGATAAATACAATTGTAAAGTCATGGCTTAGACACCTAATCCAACAGTCTCCCACTTGGATAAGTCTATAACTTTAATTTATCTTTTGATTAATAAACAACCTGCAGCTTCCTAGAAACTGCTGCCGAACTCTGACCCAGTCAGTTCCGTCCAAAGATAAGTGATCATATGATCCTTCGTCCAACAAGATATTTTCAGACACGAGACATGGATTGAGATCAATCTCTGTCCGATACTCTGTTTCCCGATTTCTGATTCTGCTTATGACTTTCGGACTTCTAATTGAACACATCAATTTAGTCCCGGCTGGCCAGCACTTTAGTCAACTTCAAAATCATCGAGCGGCCTACAGATATCTGTTTCCCATCAGGGTCAAGGAACGAATAAGCTTTGACTCATATGGTTGTGTCTTTTACTTATCAAATCGTACACAACAATGCGTTTTATAACATCGAGTTACCGATGCGTTTCGCATCATCAATGCACAACCGACTTGTAAATTTCAACTCATATGTCTCCGCTTCAAGATCATACGATATTATCGTCTCAACATTGCTCGTGATGTAATCCATGAAGCAATCTATTGAGCGCGGGTTTATCCAATACTCAAATCTCTATTTCTAAGTACTCATGAACGTTGTAGCAGTCTTACTGCAATGTCTAACTCCTTAGACAATCTACAAACCAATTCACGACAGTCTTTGTTCATACTTACTCCCGAAAAGTATGAGCGACTGTGGACTTTTGAATAATCAAATTATTCGGGAAGTGAAACATGCAAAATTGAAACTTAAAATCTGACTGGTGGCTACTATTGCCTAATTACCAAGTCTCCACGAGGTAATCACCAAGTCGGATTTTACATAAACTATTATCGGTTTCTAGATTCCTTTTAAACTATTTAATTCGTGTTATGTATCTATGCCTACTTGACCTTTTACTCTTTCTGTGTATTCAAATGCCATACACTTTATTCGATTGGATATCTTTCCGATGATATTTCAATTTTGGTCATACCGTCATTCTCACTAACAACTCCATTCTATGTACTGTGACTTTCCATGGTTCTCGGGATCTTTAGTCCATATGACCGCACCCTAAGACTATTTCGAGGTGTTACGATGTGCCACACGCGCTCCATCGGAATGCCAACGAAATTCTTTAACCATTAAGTCCTTATTTGAAAAACTCTTTTCAAATTGTTATCAACATTCTCCCCTAATCATTTTCCAATGATTTCTCATGTATGTACAAAATCCATTAAGTATTCCCAGCCAGGTCATATCCTGAATCTGACTCAGTATGCTCTAAGCATTAAGTCATCAAGACATGTTCATGACACTTCTGATCGATCCAAGAAACTTGTTGGATTCGATCTAGTCCTATTCCAAACCCTTTTGGAATCTTAGGATTACTTATAATCCTTGTGTCATGATTTTCAATAACTATTTCCTTTCGGAGACTCTTTTCCATGCATCTTGAATCTTATCAAGGTCATGCTTACTATGTGTAACACCCGGCTTTTAAAACAAAACACCCCTGAAAAATTTTTCATTTAAAACCATAACAAAGGGGTATATTTTAGTAAAAACGGGTACAAGCGTATCAAGGAGAGTATAAAATACCGTAGTCTCCTTTGAAGCCGGGCTGCTACTGACAGCATCTAAGAGTCCTACTTCACGAGTCACGGACTCCATCTATTCCCCTATCAGGATCATGCTAACCTGCAGGGACATTTAACAAACGGTATGAGCTACAAAGCTCAGTGAGTAATTATTTCTGCAAATAACATGTATCAAATATATTCGTATATCTGTTCGGATATCGAATCCAAACTCGTAGCCCTACTGGCTGACCATATATCTCTTAGGATTTCACATCCTAATTTTGTAGCCTTACAGGCTACTTCATTACAACCTGCAATTATCAAACCACATCAGTTATTTGCACAGATAATCATTTCTAACCATTTCTGTCCCATATTTCTTAGTCACAATGGACTGCATCATATATCATGGCTAAATAAGCCGCACCCTATGTCATAGCCATATAAGCTGCACCAAAACAATATCAATATATAAATCATAGCCCGCAGGCCGTATCAACTGGGTTTAATACCCGATATCATAGCCAAAAGGCCGCACCATGTACCTGTAACAAATTCATAGCCCGAAGGCCGCACCAAATCATAGCCAACAAGGCCGCATCGGAGACATAGCCCGAAGGCCGCACCGTAGTCATAGCCAACAAGGCCGCATCGGAGACATAGCCCGAAGGCCGCACCGGAGTCATAGCCAACAAGGCCGCATCGGAGACATAGCCCGAAGGCCGCACCGGAGTCATAGCCAACAAGGCCGCATCGGAGACATAGCCCGAAGGCCGCACCGGAGTCATAGCCAACAAGGCCGCATCGGAGACATAGCCCGAAGGCCGCACCGGTTGGATATACAATCCAGAAATCATAGCCATATAGGCCGCACCCATTGGATATAAAAATCCAGAAATCATTTGTGGCTCACGGCTCCGTTCTTGTCATTTCATTGACTCACGGCTTATCCGGTATTGCCTTTTTACCATAACTTTAGATCATCATTTTCGTCCCCCAAACCTGTTTCAACCTGTAACAGTCCAATCAACACATATCATATGTGATGTCAGTGAGATTACTCACCTGGATACTAGCTGCATTTAATTCCCGGTTGTTTCTTGCCTTTGCGTGCACCACAACCATTTTGTCCCATACCTATATACTCATTTATATACCAAATGATAATAGGTTAATAATCATCTACATTGACTCTAATACACTAGAGTTCAATACAATATCTTTACAAATAATGCCTAGTTAATAAACTTTCCGTTTACTAACTTTTTATGAATTTTACTATTCACCGAGGCATTCGAATCGATCTACAGTGTCCCCGAGGGGTCGAAAACTCGATATAAAAATTTTCCCAAACTTTTCAGACCATAACGAGCCTATGGTCCAAATTTGAACTAAAACGGACAAGCCAAGCAAAAGTTAGCATTTTGAAGTCCCTGCCTAAGGGGCGCACCCCGCCCAGACATGGGCGCACTGCGCCTGGGCGCACCCCGCCAGGGGCTTGGGCGCACCGCGCCTGTCGCCTGCACAGGTCTCCTGTCCAGCCGCGATTTGTGCACTGTAGCACGCAGTTTTGGCTCATTAAGTCCTTAATCCAGTCCTTAATCGATTAGGGTTTGTTTCTAGGCTAAAACCTTATACTTTAACAAGGTTTTCAACCATTCAAAACAACTAAATCAATCAAAATGAAGAATTAGGGTTCTTAGTTCTAACAACCCCAATCTTCAAATTCATCAATTATAACAACCTACTTCCATTTTCTTTGGTTAAGTCCTTATTAGATTAACTTAATGGAAGTATTACATCAATCTTAACACTCAATCACAACTGTAATTGCAGTTTTTGAGTTCTACAAAACTCACCAAGAACAAACAATCAAGAACTTGGAATATTTACCTTTCAAGCTTCCAATTCTACCCTTTGAAGCCAAGAATCGAATTCCAAGTCTAATTCTTCAAGAACTCTTCCAGCTTCTGTAAAAATTCAGCCACAAACTCTCTCCCGTAAGCCTTAAAATTCTGCACAATTGGGAGGAGTTTCAACATTTATATTTTCCAATTTTACAAATTTGGTCCCTAAGTTTCATTTCTTGAACTTTTGGCACCAACATCAAGTTTTATCACAATAAAACTTTCATTTCTTACATTTTTGCCACAACCAACAATATTTTTCATTTTTGGTCCCTCGCATGGTCAAATGACCAAATTACCCTTTTGTGGTAAAACGACCAAAAATCAGTTTTTATAACATTTTAAGTCCAAAACTCAAAATATTATTTCAAACCAAATACTTTTCTGTCCAAAAGACCAATTTACCCTTCCAAGGTAAAATGACCATTTTGCCCTTTTTATTATATTTATAAAAAGAGTATCTTGGCGTTACAAATTCTCCCCTCCTTCAAAAGATTTCGTCCCCGAAATCATACTATCAAGCGAGGGTATTTCTTTCTCGTTAAAATTCCGGTTTCCCATATCATATGGAAACCTTTATGGTATTGCCTAAGCACTCAACCATACTAGTCTTCTTATCTCGTGGTTATATCACCACTCGCATATCACTCCTCCGGTTTGTCCTGGGCACCTTAATCACTTATCTTCCTCATTTCATCATGAGGGATTTGCTAGAATTTATCAATCTATGTTCTCAGAACCATGAGACCCATAGAAAACATTACAATTATCTTGAAGTTCATCACAAAACTTCGTTCAGTACACCAAAATTCTTACTCTGTGGAACATATGGAAAGGTCCAATAAATGAGGACTTAACCTTCTTTTTGTCCCAAACAGATTTTTAGTCTTTCCAAGGGATCTTTTGATTACCCCGACATTCCTCATCTGGAATTGCAACGGTTTTACTCTATGGTTCATGTACTACCGTTACTGCTTCTTAGCCATTTTTCAATTTTCTCGTATTTATCAAGTTTTCTTTTTAACTTGTATCACCGTCTAGGACCTAGCCAACGGCTGTTCCACATCTTTAATCCTATAAATCGAAGGATAACATGGTATTCTATACTATACATTATACGAGTCATCTAAATGCTGGTACTAAAACTATTATCATCTACGGGTTTTACCAAAGATAGGCGATCTTCTCATCTTCTACTAGGGTCTGCTGTGCAATTTTCAAGCACATCTTCTAGAGTTTGCATCATTTTCTCGCCTCGTCTATCATTTCTGCAATTCCTACACAGTACTTACTAGTATTTTTGAACTATCAATTCTAGGAATTAATGCTAAATTCAGCAAATAATTCTAGTGTCTCAATCCGATATAATCGCCACCTGTAGTGCACGTCAACAATTTTCTTTTTCTATGTAGTTTTTTTTTCACTACTTTTCGATCTAAATTCTTCTTAGTCGGTATAATTCTACACTGATTTCATCAATCAACCTGCAATTCACCCATATGGTGTCATACCCATACGGTACTTGCAAAGACTTTACTACAAAGTCTATGATATTTTTCGTCCCATTTCTTCTTTAGGACGTACAACCTTATGTTTCTAATGATTTGACTGTAGTTACCCACAAGTCAAACACTTTTCACATGTCTTTCAATGTCTTTCTTCAGCCCCGGCCACCAACACATAGGTTTTATAGACCTATACAGTTTGGTATTGCCCCGGGTATGCTGCATATCTGATACAAAATGCATCTTTTCAAGATGATTTTTATGTTTCGTTTGATTTTGGAATTCACATTCACAACCGCCAAAGGTTTTAAATCACTGTGATATTCCAACTAACTTCCGCTACTAATCAATCATTTATTCACTTTTCACGTTTTCAGACTTGCACACATCTTTCTGTGCTACCCGAATCAACTCAGGTAATCAATTCCCCACACTCATGCATGTGGTTGTATCTTTCAAAAGATACTCTTTCTAATTCAAGGCATCTATAATTACATCCGCCTTTCCAAGATGGTACAAGATTTCATAACCGAAATCTTTAAGTAACCCATCTATCTTTGCTATCTCATGTTTAGCTTCTTTTGATCAACTAAGTCTTTCAAACTTTTATGATCCTTATATACGGTAAGACTTACACCATATAGATAGTGTCTCAAAAGCTTAATACCAAAATCCTAGTTGCTATTGCAACATCATGCATCCACAATCAAAGTTGGATACATTTCAACGATCCAATCCATCTTCTCTGCTTAGCATCATTGCTAACGTTAGAGGTTCACATAAGGTTTATTCTAAACCTTTACAACATATCTGTGGTCTTTCTACCACTCAGACTTTACACTTTTATTAGTCAACCTTAGTCAACTGACCAGCAATCGAGGAGCAGTTTTCTACAACTCTCTTATAGTAACCCGCCAAATCCAAGGAACTACAATGTCAGTCAGATTCCTCAGGCAGTTCCAGTTTTATCACGGTATCATTCTTTCCACTGGTTCTACTTTATCATCTCTGGCATTGTTAACATGCTCAAAGAATATGTAACTTCTTTTAGCCAAATTTTATACTTGGAGAATTTAACATATCACTTAACTCAGTGTAGTAACTCCAGTATCTGGTACAATGTACCTCATATTCAATATGGTTTCGAGAATATCATATTCTCAGTAGTCAATGTACATACACATTAACTTATCTTTCTTCTTTTCAAACAGATAGGGCTCCACACGATGACACATTCGGCCATATGAGATCCCAATTCAAAAACAATTTCTTCCAATTGTTTTACCACTCTGCCATCTCTGCAGAGGCCAATCAACACAGAGCCTAGATAACAGGAACGGCTCCCAAGACCAGCTTAATCATAAGCTCTTCTTGCCAATCTGGCAGAAATCTTGGAAGTTCTTTTCAAAAGAAACATCCGAAAATTTATTTAAAGTAGTACACTACTATCACCACTTTATTAAGCTTGGCCCATACCACGTATGCCAACCACAACATCATTCCTTTACTAACTCTTTTCCGAGTTTAAGAAAAGAAACTAACCGGTATTCTCAACAACGGTCATTCACCATGGATTTTCATCCGCTCATTTCTGTTTCAAGAACCATAATGTTCTTATTTCTACAATTCATGTTAGCATAATTCATTGCCAACCAATTCATAAGCTCCATTGCTTCAGATTTACAGGTAGTCATCAGCTTTAGATTCATAGGGAAAATGGTCCCGTAAATCCTAGGCAGACTACTTTCCAGGTGTTCAATATCTTGAACATTCTTGCTATCTGCTATAGCTGTTTCAAAAATTTCATCCAAAATCGTTGATGAAATATTCCAACAAGACATCAAGTCATCGGTCCCAAGCATAGCTTTTTGGATCAAATATAACATACACAAGTTATATTCAAAACAATTAGATCGAAGATCATATCGGTCTCCTCACGAGTTTCTTCCATAATCTGCTGGAATAATCAAGGCACCACTGGTCCTTTTTAACCATTCGTTCCTTCTTTCTTTCCTGGGTTCATCACCCGTTACTCCACATTTAGCATGTGAGTATTTCATAAGGAAGTGATCTATAGTTCTACACTGGAACCACTTCCGTCCCATATAACAAGCTAGAGCAAAATGCTCCCATTTTCTGTAATTTCATCATATCAACAATAGAGTCTCAACTCTAAAATGTTCTGAGTGCTTTTCCTGCACTTCTTACATTACATCATCTTTTCGTTCTGGTCCTTTCCCTTTAAGGTTAGACCTAGTCTGTGGTAACTTCTCCTGAAGCGTCTACTAATCGTTTTCTGCTTTTTCTTGTAGTCTCAGCTACGTTTCTTTCACCTTGATATCAATCAGGGTGAGCACCCAAATTTCTTTCTCTGACCACAGCAACTACTGTTGCTTGTCATGTGGATTTTCTACTACTTGTCTCTTTGCCCCTCATTCGATGGAGCCTTGGGAAAGGGCTGGTTCGCCTCTCAAAGCTGCACGCCCTAAATTTCTCAAAATACGATTCGCTGCTCATACTTCTTATACGTCAGGAGTTAGCAACAATTAGGTTATATATGTATAATAACAACTATATACACCTAACTATGCATCATGTCTACTATCCCAGGGTTTAAGTCCAGGAATCTACTCTATAGACACCTAGTTCACTTAAACCACGGCTCTGATACCAACTTGTAACACCCGGCTTTTAAAACAAAACACCCCTGAAAAATTTTTCATTTAAAACCATAACAAAGGGGTATATTTTAGTAAAAACGGGTACAAGCGTATCAAGGAGAGTATAAAATACCGTAGTCTCCTTTGAAGCCGGGCTGCTACTGACAGCATCTAAGAGTCCTACTTCACGAGTCACGGACTCCATCTATTCCCCTATCAGGATCATGCTAACCTGCAGGGACATTTAACAAACGGTATGAGCTACAAAGCTCAGTGAGTAATTATTTCTGCAAATAACATGTATCAAATATATTCGTATATCTGTTCGGATATCGAATCCAAACTCGTAGCCCTACTGGCTGACCATATATCTCTTAGGATTTCACATCCTAATTTTGTAGCCTTACAGGCTACTTCATTACAACCTGCAATTATCAAACCACATCAGTTATTTGCACAGATAATCATTTCTAACCATTTCTGTCCCATATTTCTTAGTCACAATGGACTGCATCATATATCATGGCTAAATAAGCCGCACCCTATGTCATAGCCATATAAGCTGCACCAAAACAATATCAATATATAAATCATAGCCCGCAGGCCGTATCAACTGGGTTTAATACCCGATATCATAGCCAAAAGGCCGCACCATGTACCTGTAACAAATTCATAGCCCGAAGGCCGCACCAAATCATAGCCAACAAGGCCGCATCGGAGACATAGCCCGAAGGCCGCACCGTAGTCATAGCCAACAAGGCCGCATCGGAGACATAGCCCGAAGGCCGCACCGGAGTCATAGCCAACAAGGCCGCATCGGAGACATAGCCCGAAGGCCGCACCGGAGTCATAGCCAACAAGGCCGCATCGGAGACATAGCCCGAAGGCCGCACCGGAGTCATAGCCAACAAGGCCGCATCGGAGACATAGCCCGAAGGCCGCACCGGTTGGATATACAATCCAGAAATCATAGCCATATAGGCCGCACCCATTGGATATAAAAATCCAGAAATCATTTGTGGCTCACGGCTCCGTTCTTGTCATTTCATTGACTCACGGCTTATCCGGTATTGCCTTTTTACCATAACTTTAGATCATCATTTTCGTCCCCCAAACCTGTTTCAACCTGTAACAGTCCAATCAACACATATCATATGTGATGTCAGTGAGATTACTCACCTGGATACTAGCTGCATTTAATTCCCGGTTGTTTCTTGCCTTTGCGTGCACCACAACCATTTTGTCCCATACCTATATACTCATTTATATACCAAATGATAATAGGTTAATAATCATCTACATTGACTCTAATACACTAGAGTTCAATACAATATCTTTACAAATAATGCCTAGTTAATAAACTTTCCGTTTACTAACTTTTTATGAATTTTACTATTCACCGAGGCATTCGAATCGATCTACAGTGTCCCCGAGGGGTCGAAAACTCGATATAAAAATTTTCCCAAACTTTTCAGACCATAACGAGCCTATGGTCCAAATTTGAACTAAAACGGACAAGCCAAGCAAAAGTTAGCATTTTGAAGTCCCTGCCTGAGGGGCGCACCCCGCCCAGACATGGGCGCACTGCGCCTGGGCGCACCCCGCCAGGGGCTTGGGCGCACCGCGCCTGTCGCCTGCACAGGTCTCCTGTCCAGCCGCGATTTGTGCACTGTAGCACGCAGTTTTGGCTCATTAAGTCCTTAATCCAGTCCTTAATCGATTAGGGTTTGTTTCTAGGCTAAAACCTTATACTTTAACAAGGTTTTCAACCATTCAAAACAACTAAATCAATCAAAATGAAGAATTAGGGTTCTTAGTTCTAACAACCCCAATCTTCAAATTCATCAATTATAACAACCTACTTCCATTTTCTTTGGTTAAGTCCTTATTAGATTAACTTAATGGAAGTATTACATCAATCTTAACACTCAATCACAACTGTAATTGCAGTTTTTGAGTTCTACAAAACTCACCAAGAACAAACAATCAAGAACTTGGAATATTTACCTTTCAAGCTTCCAATTCTACCCTTTGAAGCCAAGAATCGAATTCCAAGTCTAATTCTTCAAGAACTCTTCCAGCTTCTGTAAAAATTCAGCCACAAACTCTCTCCCGTAAGCCTTAAAATTCTGCACAATTGGGAGGAGTTTCAACATTTATATTTTCCAATTTTACAAATTTGGTCCCTAAGTTTCATTTCTTGAACTTTTGGCACCAACATCAAGTTTTATCACAATAAAACTTTCATTTCTTACATTTTTGCCACAACCAACAATATTTTTCATTTTTGGTCCCTCGCATGGTCAAATGACCAAATTACCCTTTTGTGGTAAAACGACCAAAAATCAGTTTTTATAACATTTTAAGTCCAAAACTCAAAATATTATTTCAAACCAAATACTTTTCTGTCCAAAAGACCAATTTACCCTTCCAAGGTAAAATGACCATTTTGCCCTTTTTATTATATTTATAAAAAGAGTATCTTGGCGTTACACTATGGCCAGGTCAATACTGATGACAACATCTATCTGATAGATGTCTATGGATTATGTGAGTATGCTGCACCTTCTTTATATGCAAAATCATTACACTTTGCAATGATAGGAAACTCGTTTCCTGAGCTTTGTGAATGAGGCCTACTTGCGGTAAGACTAACCAATTTTATTATATATAAATGTTAACTTTTAATCATAAATATATAAGATATATTTTAAACTCTTTAAAATATTTTAGATTTAATTTTCTAAGAATTTTCTCAAATTAATTCATAATTTTCGAAAATTTAAATTAAATCATTAAGCAATTTAATTGGTCTTTTAATTAAACAATTTAATTAAACTAATTAAATTGGGTATGGGGAAACATAAAATTAATCCAATTAATTTTCTAATCTTCCTTTTAATTTCGAGATTTAGCAAGCAAAGGAAAGGGTTCCAGTTATTTAAATAAGCAGCAATTACCAAAAATAACAACATACTTCCAAAAAGGCATGCAAATCGAAAAAGGAAAGGGAGGGAGGACCAAGGGTGGCGGCTAGGGTTAGGAAACCCTAGCCAAAACTCGAAATTAACATGCAAGGAATAAAGGTTCAAGTTATTCAGAAGATCTAGATACCAAAAATAACAACCAAGTATTCAAGGCAGCATGCAATTCGCAGATAAGGCAGGGGAGGCTAGGGTTTTGAAAACCCTAGCCACCATGGACGAAAATTAAGCCTCCCAAGGGTTTATTTTCGAAAACCCCATGATCAAATAAACAGTTTATATTAAACACAAGAAAACAGCCTAAGCTCTGATACCACTGAAGGGTTTTCAAGCAAACAATGAACACAAAATAATCTTATGGTTCACATGCAACCCTAGAAAGATCTATGTTTTCTTCTATGAAGA
Source organism: Cichorium intybus (assembly GCA_023525715.1). Lineage (NCBI taxonomy): Eukaryota > Viridiplantae > Streptophyta > Magnoliopsida > Asterales > Asteraceae > Cichorium > Cichorium intybus. The sequence continues at coordinate 37,376,118 of CM042013.1, read as the reverse complement.
TAATAAACTAATATCTAAAGGCCAACAATTATTTTTAAAGTTCAAATCAGAAGAACCAACCTTTGAATCTTGTTCTTGAAGCTAGCAGCAAAAGTATCCTGCCTCAGATGAAAGTCATACCCACAGCAATGGAGAAGACAGTCCAGCAGAGTAATCTTGGTTGAAGTTGGCGTGAATAATGGGGAGCCAGAGGGTTCCTTTTATAGCCTCCTAGGGTTACACCTGAAACCCTAAGGAGCCTCCAAGTGGGCAAGCCTGTTGACCACTTGGACTAGATCCCTAAACCCTAATTAGGGTTTTCGCCAACCCTAGAGAAGCCTCCAAGGGTGGCGCCACTTTTGGCCCCTGGACTTCTCTTTGCCAGTTATTCAACTATTGAATAAATACAAACTAGTCCTCACACTTTTAATTAATTAATTTAATCACTAAATTAAATCCAATTAATTCTAGATTAAATCTTAATTAATTATTATGGTTTCTAATTAATATATTAACACTTAAATATATTAATAAACCATTTAATTAATTCTATTGATTTATTAAGCAATTAATAAATCAACCTTTTACTCTACCGAACTCTATCCTGACCTCCAGCTATGAGGGCAACCCAAATGGACTTTGCTTCAATTAACAAGATAAATACAATTGTAAAGTCATGGCTTAGACACCTAATCCAACAGCTCCTACCTGGAACTGATATGCTCTTCCCATTCCCCCTTCCCGTCTTACGTTTTCTGCTTCTTTTTTCTCTGGTTTTGATCCCAATTTATGGCGATTCAACAACATTCTAGCTCTACAGAAGTTCTCTCCACAGGAAATAACCTCCAACCACCACCAACCACAAATTTCTGAAGTGAAAAATGAATTTTTCCACCATTAAAAAGACTTCTCTGATTTTAAAGATGTTCCCGATGTTGGTTAGGTTGATATTATATTATGATGTTAAAAACTTGATTTTTCTAGATTTTGATTTCTTAACGTTGATTTGGTGATATTAATTTCTGGAATAAAAATGTTGATATTTAGCTTAATGATAATATTATGCTTGATGATATAATGTTGCTTGATGGTGAGTTTTGAAGTAAAAAATTTAGATAATTTTTTGATAAACATGTTGATATTTAGTATATTTGTGCTATTAACATCTGGAATAAAAATGTTGATATTTAGTATATTTGTGCTATTACGTGCTTATGTTGTTAAGAACTTAAGTGTTTGAGATGTTATAACTTGATGATTTAAAGTCCTTTTTGTTGGATTTAATTGGTGGTGAGCAAGGAAAGGACAAAGGTGTCTTGGAGGCTTAGTCAACTCCTCATTAACCTTAAGGTGAGTACATGAAGAATTTTTCCATGGGTATATAGCAAACAAAGTGTTATACTCCAAATGTTTTGTTAAATGACAGTTTTATTTGTGGTCAATGAGTCTTGATTTCCATGTTGAACTTTGATTTGGATTGACTCATCATATGATTTGATTTTTGATTAATTGGCTTGTAATTTTAAATTGAAATGAATGCATTCATGTGTTTTTTTCGGACAAGGACCTTACCCGCTAGAAGGAGGGTCACATAGACACTACTGGGATGGTACCTCCCGTCGTGAAGTAGTAGTCTTAGCACACCTTGTGGATTTGGATATGTTCCATTCTACGGAGGGGAGAAAACTTACGCAAGCACACCCTTATAGATTGGATGAGTTCCATTCTATGAACGGGAGACCTATACGGGGCACCTGTATCTTTGTTGAAATTTGGATCTTGGATATATCTATTAAGTCGTTTTGAATATTGTGAAGATTGTCATTTTCTTCAATGGTTTTGTTTGGTTATGTTTTCCAACTTAATTGTTTGTGTCTAAATCCATATACTCACGAGACCTATAAGGGGGTGCCTTATTTTGTTGTTTTAAATTTCTATGTACTCAGGTAGCAAGGATGTTAAGTAGAAGACTTTCAAGAGAATTAGAAGACTTTTGTTATTTTGTGGTTTAGACAAGTTTTGTACTTAAACTTATGCTTCTCGATCCTATGAAGTTGAAAATCACATGCTACTTATATTTTTGTAACTTAAAAACTAGGGGTGGAATTGGTACGGTACCGGAGTTTTTTCTTGTATACGGTGTACCGTACCAATTATAATTGGTATAAAAATTTGATTGCCAGTACCGTACCAAGTATACTTGGTACCAACTTAATTGGCTACCAACAAGTTTGGTTGGTACAAGTTGGTATCGGTATATACCAAAAACTTTACTTTTAATATTGATTGTCTTAACCGATCGTCGCATACTTACGGGGAACTTGTGTAATTAGTTTGATTTTAATATCTTTATTGTTTGAAAAAGAATTAGTTTTAAGAGTTGTTTTAGTAATTAATTTCTGAGTGTGACTTGTTAGTTATGAATTGGTTGGTACGGTACAACCGTGGTATTCAAAATTTTGTACCGTTACCGTACCAAGATTGCTTAATTGGTATGGTATTACCAGCCAAACATATTGGTTACCAAACATGTTGGCTACCGACTTTATTGGTACGGTTAATAACGTGTTGGTTGGTTCTCCACGGTACATTTTTGTCAGCCATATTAAAAACTATGCTTTTTGTTAAACCACCATTAAATGTTTTAACAGTGTATGTTAAAGTATGGGGCTTTACGGTTATTGTAATTTTAATTTAATATTTAAGGAATTATTCATATATAGTATTTTAATAAATTCTAATAGTTTTAAATTTTTCATTATAAAATTTCCTTCATGATGAAAAAGACGATCAATCGTTGTGTTTAGGATGGAAGGAAAACCATAAAAGAAGAGAAAGAAAATCAATGCTAATATGACATTATGGATGAAAGAAATGAACTCCCTTCGTCCTCACTAGTGTCCTGTTAAACCATCATGCCGTTCCAAAAAAAAAAAAAAAATTAATTAATTAATTAATTAAAACACAACGATTGATATTATGTTTGTGTAATTACATTCTTGGTTTCACAAAAGTCAAGCATGTTATATAAGTTGTTATAAGCTTTTAAATATTTTTAAACCTCTTTCATTGAAAAACTATGTATCACGATTACTAAACTTATTAAATTAAACATAATCTAGTCGGTGTTCAATTTGTTTTTGGGGGTTAGACATCCGACCTTATCCATTGATATTATGTTTGTGTAATTGATAATCTGCTAAAGACTTCTCGATAAGTTATATGAATTTAAGAGTCAACGCCTGAAAAGTGAAACTCAGTTTTATATATATATATATATATATATATATATATATATATATATATATATATATATATATATATATATATATATATATATATATATATATATATATATATATATATATATATATATATATAGATAAGCGATCGGGTGAGGACTCTTCTTAAAGTGAGGACTCGTGAGGACACCTTAAAAAAATTGAAAAAAAATAAATAATAAATATAAATAATAAAATGGATCATAGTACTATATTGGAGAAAAAAAAATTCGGAAAAAAACTTTTGGATCATTATTTTTTTTATAATGAAACAATGATCCACAAAATAAAATTTTTTGTGGATCATTTCTGTTTCTCAATGATCCAAATTTTTTTTTCCAAATTTTTTTGGATCATGATATAGTACTATTCTCGATTTTATGATTTGTATTTTTTTTATATTTTTTTTCAATTTTTTTGAGGTGTCCTTACGAGTCCTTACCGAAAAAAGAGTCCTCACCGGAACGGGACCCTATATATATATATATATATATATATATATATATATATATATATATATATATATATATATATATATATATATATATATATATATATATATATATATATATATATATATATATAGAATCAGGATCGGGTGAGGACTCCAATTTTGGTGAGGACTGTAAGGACGAATCTGGACCTCTAATCTTGAAAAATGGGTGGCTAAGATTCATTGTGAAAAAATTGACACATGTTAAAAGCTTGGGGGGCTAGTTGTCTAAAAATTAAAATTAGTAGGTGGGTAATACAAATTAAGAAGGGTAATATAGTAATCTGATCGAGTACCCCACCCCCCATTGCGACACTTGTCACAATCTCGTTTGCTGGGTTTTTTTTATTCCACCAACTTAGTTTTTGGGCCATAACGTTTTTTTTTCTTTGTAAAAAAAAATTCTGAAAAAACCAAAGTTCTTAAAATTTAATTCTCTACAAAACAAGCACCATCATGAAAATTTGAAAAAAAAAATATTTTTTATTTTTTATTTTTATAAAAAATCAAAAAAATAAAAAAATTCTCCAAAAATTATGAAAATTTAAGGGGACATTGTAGACATTATATTAGTAAGTTTGCAAAAAGAATTTTTAGAAAAAAATGTTTTTAAGTGTTCGTTTTTATATTTTTAAGTAAAAAACCCATCAAAATAACAAAAAAAACATACATGATCCAAAAATATTAAGAACCAAAATACGTTTAATTATTCAAACTGTTATAAACTAATTATTTTATGAATCAAAACTTATCAAAATAGCAAAAAAAAAAATTACATGATCCAAAAATATTAAAACGAAAATATGTTTTATGATCCAAAACTTATGATCCAAGATTCAAAATTAGTTATGATCCAAGATCCAAAACGAGTTATGATGCAAAACGATATATGATGCAAAACGATTTTTAAACGACAAACGTAAAAAAAAAAAAAAAAAAAAACTCGAAAAAGGAACGAAAAAAGTAAAAAAAAAAACTGAAAAAAAAAACGAAAAAAAAACTGAAAAAAAAAACGAAAAATAATATTTAAAACAATAAAAAACGAAATAAAAATAAAAAACCCGGCTAAATTATGTTGTACGGACGTGAGTAACATGTGATTATATCCTCGAGTCCGTATTACGTTCCATGGACGAGCGCCGCATGGGATTATGTCAAATCAATAATTATGTTTGACGTTATTGCCCTTAAGGAAATGAGTGGACGAGAATTGTCCTCGCAGTCCTCACCCAAATTGAAGTCCTCACCGGATCCGGACCCTATATATATATATATATATATATATATATATATATATATATATATATATATATATATATATATATATATATATATATATATATATATATATATATATATATATATATATATATATATATATATATATATATATATATATATATATATATATATATATATATATATATATATATATATATATATATATATATATATATATATATATATATATGGTTAGGATCCGGTAGGAACTCAACATCCGGTAGGAACCGCGAGGACTCTTCTCGTCCAATCATTCTCATAAGGGCAATAACGTCAAAACGTCTTCCTTCGACGTGACGCAATCACGTGCGACGCACGTCCACGGAACGAAATACGAACTCGAGTATTTAAGTGGGTTTTTTTTTCAACGTAATTTAAATGAGTTTTTTTTTTCTCGTTTTTTTTCCTTTTTCGTTTTTTTTCTATTTTTTTATTTTTTATTTTTTATTTATTTATTTTTTAAATTATTTTTTTTCAATTTTTTTTTATTTTCGATTATACTCGGTTTTTAGATTTTTATTTTTTTTATTTTTTTATTTTTTTTTGAATGCTACAGTACTCGATTTTTAATTTTTTTTGTTTTTTTCATTTTTTATGTATATATTTTTTAATTTTAATATTTTTTAATCTTAATTTTAACGTTTTTTTTTTCGTATCTGTAATCTAATCATTTTGGATCATGATATTTTTAATAATAACGTTTTGGATCATGTATTTTTGGATCATAACATTTTGGATCATAGTTTTTTTGCATCTTGAATCATAAGTTTTGAATTATTTTGTCGTTATATGTTTTTTTATCTCGTTTTGGATTATAACGACTTTTGGATCTTGAATCATAACGAATATTGCATATTTGATCATAAGTTTTGAATTATAAAATATATTTTGGTTTTAATATTTTTGGATCATATGTATTTTTTTGCTATTTTGATGTGTTTTTTTACTTAAAATATAAAAATGAACACGAAAAAAAACCTTTTTTTTCAAATTTTTTTTGCAAACTTACTAATATAATATCTACAATTATCCATTAAATTTTCATAATTTTTGGAATTTTTTTTAATTTTTGATTTTTTATAATAATAAAAAATAATAAAAAAATATTTTTTTTCAAATTTTCATGATTGTGCTTGTTTTGTAGAGAATTAAATTTTAAGAACTTGGTTTTTTAAAATTTTGTTTTTACAAAGAAAATAAAATTATGGCCCAAAAACTAAGCGGGAGAATAAAAAAAACCCAGCAAACCATGTAGCGACAAGTGTCGCAATCTGGTGGGGGGTCTCGTTGCAATTATCATATTACCCTTATTAATTTGTATTATCCACCCAATAGTTTTGATTTTTATACAAGTAGCCCCCAAGCTTTTAAAATGTGACATTTTATTCACATTGAATCTTATCCACCCATTTTTCATTATTAAAGGTCCAGATTTGTCTTTACGGTTCTTACCGGATTTTGGGTTCCTACACGATCCTCTTATATATATATATATATATATATATATATATATATATATATATATATATATATATATATATATATATATATATATATATATATATATATATATATATATATATATATATATGATTCAAATGAGAACCACCAAAATGTTAAGTGTAACGCCCCAAAAATTTGTCCATTTTTTTTTTAAAACATAACAACATTAAAAGCACAAAGGTGCTATCGCTTAAACATGGTTGTTATACTTTATGTCTATAAGACATGAATATCAAAAATAAAGTTCAACCAAACATTTAGTTTACAAGTTTACAACCACGGGCGTTACGAATTTATATCAAAATAAACCATAGCAAGCAGAGAAAGATTAAACCGTAACATCAAAAGATGAGAGCTATGCTTAGCTCCACTCCATCTAGTCTTCCCAAAACATATCTAGCATTTCACTTTGTCATCCTACTCTTGCGAACCTGGACCTGGAATACATGACATAGAAATGAAATACGTAAGACAAAAATGTCTCGTGAGCTACATGGGTTTTAGACTCCAAAACATTTAAAAGTATAATATGAATCGTTTTCAAAACCTTTGTACCAAATCATATCATATCTCTTGCTGAAAACATTTAAAAGCTTGATATATATATATTTTTCAAAGCCTTTAAAATCAAGCATATCATATCTCTTGCTGAAAACAATTAAAACTGTTAACTGAAACATTTCGTCATCTTGCTTGTAAGCTTTTCATAATAAGCTGTCATCATAAAACTTTCTTTATTTAAGCTGGACTGGTAATCAATCATAAATAGGTTTTTATACTTAGGGCATTAATCACTTAAAGTGATACCCCAAGTCTAGGCTAAGATGGAAAGAACGAAATCAGTCCATCCTAGCATCATAAGCTTTAGGACATCTACTTCGCGACGGGGTTGGTACCACCCCAGTAGATTCCTCTAGGTTCCATTACGGGAACATCATGGCCCGGGCACAAAGAATCATGTTCTTTGTTCATAGTGTCTTGCATAGCTGCATTCATTCATATCTTAAAAACCAGTCATAAAAAGTAAACATAATATGGTTTGACATCAAATTACTTGCTAAAATCACATTAAGGCTACTGACAAACCAATCTTTTCACTTCCATTTCAATTTGATGTCAAATCACACTTTCCAAAACATATTAGGCTTAATGCCAAATCTTGCTTTCAAATCATTGTGACATACTGCCAAAAATACTTTTCAATAACTTTCAAATCGTTATGGCTTGATTGCCAATTCATGCTTTGTAACATCCGTGTTTTGGGCCTAGGAGTTTTGGGCTTAAACCGACGAAATAAAATTTATTTTGTAAATAGGGGAAACAAATAAATAAATAAATTTATTAGTTTGTTATATTTTATATTGAGAATAAATGAGTTAAATATAGTTTTAAAATCTGATTGTAAACCAAATATGAGAAATTTTGTCATAAGGACTAAAAGTGTCATTTTTGCCAAACTTACCCTAAGTGGATTTGACTAGTCAAGATTTAGAAAGATTATCAAATATTATAAAGGAATGGATCTAGAAACTTAGTGTGAGTTAAATAATCCCTTAAGCTAATATTAATGACCAAATTGTGAAGAATTTTAGTATAAGGGACCATTTGTGTCAATTTTGGAATCTAAGGGTTAATGCTGACCTAGACAATGACTCAAGTGAATTAAATATTTATATTAGGGGCATAAGTGTGAATTTAGAGACTTCTAGTTAGAAGAATTGACTTTATGGGTGTTGGGTGAAGTAAGACCAAACTTTAGGGACCCTTCTTGCCAAATCTTAAAGTATGTGAGGTTTTGATGGGGGTTCTTCCCCATTTCAGCAAAATCACGATTTGGAGAGAATGAGAGGGTGAGAGTGGCGATTTTTTTTAGGGTTCTTGAGGATTTGATGCTAGAGATGGAAGATGATTCAAGCTCTTCAAGTTCCTAGCCAATCTAAGGTATAAAACCTTCATCTTCTAGCTTTGAATTCGAGTTAAGGTTTGGTGTTTTGACCCAATTCGAGAGTTATGGTGGGATGAGGTATTCCTATGATTCCCCAATGTTTATTTGATGTTTCTAAGTCATTGGAGTCTACATTCAATCCATGGATGATCTAGAACCAATTGTTAGATTCAAATGGGTGTTATGAACCCTAGAAATTGGGGATTTGGTGAATTGTTGAGAAATCTAGAAATTGATGGATGTTTATGGTAGTTTTGGATGAGGGGATTCATTTTTAATGATTCTATAAGGATTCCAACCCTCGATTTGTAACCTTAAACCTTGAATCACTAGAATATGGGAATTGGGTGTTAAAATGGGTTTAATTTATGTATTTGATGAATAGATCTTTTGTTTAATGGATGAATGGGTTTATTGCATCAATTTGGATGTAATAGTGGAGTAAGAATCATTTCCTAAGGATCCCATGGAATGGAAGAAGGAATCTCCACTTGTAATCATCTATTGATGGATTGGAATTGGGTATTCCATGGGTTTTAACCATTTGGACCAATGATTGGAATTGGGAATTCCATGAGGCTATCTTCATAAGAGTTATGTGGGAATGATTTCCTTAAGGGATGACCTTGGTTAAGAACTTAATAGGGTACTTAATGGTGCTTAGAGTAATGATTGACTTAAACCATAGTTTATTATCCACTTGTTATGAGATAAGAACTTAAATTGTGATTTCCATTGGTTTAAGTCATGAACACTTGGATTGGGAGTTGAATGCTTGTAAATGAGTTATTAAATGTGTATTTTCATGTATAATTCGTCTTGGGTTGATTTGGAGCTTTAATTGGGTCAAAAGGGGGTTAAAATGACCAAAAACCAAGTTACTGCACAGCGTACACGACCCGTGTGCTGATACACGACCCGTGTAGGGTCTCTGGGGCTTCGGATCAGTTTTGCCCTGGGTCCTACACGACCTGTGTAGGGCTTCACGACCCGTGTAGCCTGGGTTGGCCAGAAATGTCAATTTTTGGGTTTTAAGCTTTATGGTTTGGGCTTCGGGTCCTTGTTTTAATGCCAATCTTTGGGACGTTTTAACTAAGATTTCCTTTATATTAGAGGGTCAAGGACTTCATTTTAGATGATGGATGATTGTTCCTTCTTAGTTCAAAGAAATATTTATAGTGCGACCTTTAGATGAATCGAGTATGATATCTTCCGTTCTTGTATTGTAGGAAGGAGATATGTTGTAGTGACTTGGAGGTGAGATTAAGGACTTGAGCTAACACTCAACTAAGATGATTTGATGGATGAGATGATGTCTAGGAGCGCCTCCAAATGCATCAAACCGTGTGTGGAGTTAGTGTTGACTCGTCAGTTGACCTTGGGTGAGTTTACCGGGAGTACACATCCCAACTATTATCTTTTGTGTGTGTTATCAATTACTTTTCATGCATATTATTATGTGCAATGTGTTATATGATTATTATTTGTGCATTTCATGAAAATGGGTTTCTAAAGATGTTTTCAAATAAAGAGTATGATGTTGTTTTTGAAAGACGTTTTGAGCATCCTATTGTGCATTGCATTTCATATAGGATGGGATTGACCGTGTGATACCCTGAGGATGAGTTTGACCCTTCTCAATCAAAGAGGGTGAGGAGTTATTATGAGTTTGACCCTTCTCTAAAATAAAGAGGGTGAGGAGTAGTTGTTCCCGACAATAGGGAACCGCATGAGGGAGTTGCTAACCCTCATGGGGCTAGTGTGATGGCCACTAGTCCTAGTTTTGCCTATACGGGGATCGGGTGGCATGCTTCGTGCGTGTCATTCGTGAACTTAGGTAGGTGCCATTGAGGTGAGTTGGACTTTTATGAGATAGACGTGGGTTTGGGATAGTTGCATCATGCATTGCATTTGCATATCATAACTATCTATTTTGAGTAAATCCTTATGATGTTTTAAGTTATTTTGAAGTGTGATTAAAATCTATTTTTGGGGGTTTGTCCCGAGTGTGGTAGTTCACTGCCTACTCGAAATGGGTCAACCTCGGGTAAGCTCACTAGGCATTTCAATTGCCTAACTTATTTTGATGTGTACTCAGGTTGAGAAGTTTAGATGACTTTAAAAGAGCTGGACGTTTAGAAGGCCACGGTTTGTGTGGTTTCATTTAAGCTGTGTAATGGTAGTTAAATTGTTACAACCTCGCTACTTTATAAACAAAAATGTTTTATCTAAAATGGGACCAAATGGTGTTTTTCCGCAACTTAAACCTAAATTATTACTCATTAAACCCCATGTGTTTTAAAATGGTTTTGAAAGAAAATGACTTATTTGTAGATGATGAAATTGAAGTTTTACTAAAGGATGATTTTGAAATAATGATGATAAACCATGGGATAAAATGATGTTTTATGAAAAGCCTTAAGCGAGGGTGTTTCATGCTTTCAAATCATAGTATGAGACTTTTAAAAAACATCATGTCATAGGTAAATAAATTTGCATAACATTTCATACTCGAAAATCACGTAAACTATAAAAACATTTTGCCATGTACCCCAAGGAGGGAAAATGCCACATGTACTCACCTCGGTCCGCTAGTCTTTGCATCTACTTGCTTCTGCGCACTCCTTAGCTTCTATATTGATAATATAGAAGATTAGTATAATAATCAAATACTAACATACCACGTATGTTACACAAGTCTAATTCATATAACTCTCTTCAAACTAGTTCAAACTAGTGTTATTCTAGGAATGTTCAATTTTAGTCAATTAATAAGTTAAACGCTCTTAAGTCCACAAAGTATGAATTTTATGAGCTAATTATTCAACTTTCCAAATTATCGACTTCAATATATGTATAATCTAAAATTCTCAACTTTGAATACGGTGTGTTCTTTACACACTCTTAATCTAGGAGATTGCAATTCCATCATGCTAATTCCATTCCATCATTCTTCAATTCCAATGTTTAACATCCATGTATATTGAAACTTTATTTCATCTATTTTAGCAATTACCAGCTCAAAACAGAAAATATTGATAAAAACCCCATAATAAGTGATAGATATTCCATGATTCTTCATCTAGTCAACCTTTTGCTAACATGCATATAAAAATCCATTCAAAAATCAGATTATATCTAACAGAACTTTTTCATCAGTGTGATAGAACCATAAAATTCTTCATCTTTTCAACTTTTCTCAAACATGCAACAATGATCTCAAACCCAATACTCAATACTTTCATTCCATGTGTGATTTTTGACTTGCAACAGTGATAGTAACAAGAATCTATGCTCAATCTCGACATGCATGTGTAAATTTTTCGGATTTAGGAACTAGGGTTTGAAAATCAATTAACCCCTCTTTCAATTTCTGTCCCAAAGTTCAAAATTTCTGAAATTGAAGTAATATAAACATGAAAATGGACAAAGCACAAGTTTTCCTTGCTCACCCTCGAGCTCCCGCCGGCCGCTGATGATCCCTCGCCGGAAAATCGCCGGAAAATAGTGCGATGGCACTGTTCCTGCGTCTTCTACCTTGCTGCTGCCGATAGCTACTGAGTAAAGCTCCTCCTCGTGACCCTCTACTCGAAAATCACTGACCAGACTGTCGGATTTTCCTTTCCCGATCAGAATCGCACACAAGAGTGTGTGCTTGTCTTTGCTTCTCGATCTCTCCCTCTTCTGATTTCAATTTGGCGTAAAAGAAAAAGGGAAGACGTGTTTGGGGTATCACGCAGGTCACAGAGGGATAAAAGAATTGATTGTCTGATTTTTAAATGGGAAATGACAAAATTGCCCTTATTTCAGACTTAACACTAAGACGAGTCTTCTTAGTCTAAATTTTACTTGATTTTATAAGACTAAGACGAGTCCTCTTAGTCTAGAGAAATTTCCAGCTTTTCTCTTTATTCTTCCTTGAATTTACTAGGGCATAACTCCTTCATATGATGTCCAAAATGTTACATACTTTACACCTCTAGAAAGCTGAGAATGAGCTCTACAACTTTCATCTACTGACCTTTGTCTGTATCTTGATGGATTTTCCGTTATTAACCCTTGAAAATGACTCTTTGGTCATTTTTATCACTTTTGGGCCATTTTAAAACCTTCATAACTCCTTCGTTACAACTCCAAATGGCCTGATTCTTTTTCCTATATTCTTTTTATGTCAAATACTACCAAAGTCACCTTGATGACCATTTCCTAATTCCTTTTAGAATTCGAGATATTAATTTCTAAAGATTGCTAAATAAATTTTTCACTTTAGGTCCTTTATGCGATTTCATCTTTTACTCGGGTTCATATATTATCATTGTTTTACTAAAATTACTTTCTTATTACTATAAATTAATTATGATACTTTTATGCACATATAAAATATTAGATTTATCGAATACTAAATTCATATACTCAAGAAAATTTTAGTTGTCACAATTACATCCCCCTTAAGCGGATTCCGTCCTCGGAATCGAATTGTAGTCCAAAAGATTGGGGTATCTTCTCATCATTTCGTCTTTTGTCTCCCAAGTAAGATTGGCACCAAGAGAATGCCTCCATTTGACTAAGACTAAATCAATTTCCTTATTCCTTAACTTCTTGGTCTTGAGTTCCAAAATTGCTTCAGGTTCTTCCACCAATCTCTTGTTATCATCAACCTTCAATTCCTTCCAAGGAATTGTCAATTCTTCTTTCCCAAAGTACTTCTTCAAGTAACTCACGTGAAAAGTGTCATGAATACCTTGAGGCTCTTGTGGTAGCTCCAATTTGAAAGCTTGTGTACCAACAACCTGTGAGATTTTAAAAGGGCCAACATATCTTGGACTCAACTTGCCCTTCTTACCGAACCTCATCACCCCTTTCCAAGGTGAAACTTTCAGCATTACCAAGTCTCCTACATTCAAGTCATAAGGTCTTTGCTTTAAGCTCGCATAACTTCTCTGTCGATCCTGGGCCGCCTTCATATTTGCTTGTATGACCTTGATCTTTTCATTAGTGATTGCAACAATGTCGGGACCTGTAAGTTTATTCTCTCCGGCTTCAAGCCAACAAATGGGAGTTCTACACTTCCTTCCATACAACGCCTCAAAAGGCGGCATTCCAATGCTTGAGTGGTAGCTATTATTGTAGGAGAATTCAACTAAGGGTAGATGATCATCCCATCTCCCGCCAAAATCAATCACATATGCACGAATCATGTCTTCCAATGTTTGGATAGTTCTTTCGCTTTGACCATCAGTTTGGGAGTGATAAGCTGTACTCAAGTGTAGTTTTGACCCTAACGCTTCTTGCAATGCTTGCCAAAACCTCGCGGTGAATCTAGCATCTAGATCTGACACTATAGTCAATGGTGCCCCATGAAGTCTCACCACTTCGTCCACATAGATCTTAGCAAGCTCTTTTAGGGGAGTAGTCTCCTTAATAGCCAGGAAGAGTGCACTTTTGGTTAATCTGTCAACAATGACCCATATGGCATTATGTCCTTTGCTCGTTCTTGGCAATCCCATAACAAAGTCCATAGTAACATCATCCCATTTCCCAGCTGGGATCTGAAGTGATTGCATCTTTCCGTATGGTACTTGGTGCTCCGCTTTGACTTGAGCACAAGTGGAACATTTGGAGATGTACTTTACTACTCTTGGCTTCATTCCAGGCCACCAAAATTGGCTTCTTAAGTCCCGGTACATCTTAGTTCCTCCTGGATGGATGGAATACTTGGATTTGTGAGAATCATCCAAGACCACCTTCCGCATTCCTCCATGTTTAGGGACCCAAATTCGTCCCTTGTGCGTTTTCAGCCTTTGAGTGTTTGATTCAAACTCAATCTTCTTTCCAAGTTTCTCATTCTTAACATTTTCCTCCTTCAAGGCATCATTTTGTGCTTCTTTAATTCTTTGAATTAAACTTGAGACCACTTCAATTCTCATGGATCTTCCTTTCACTGTTCTTTCAAGGACCTTTCGACTTAAGGCATCGGCCACCACATTGGCCTTCCCTTTGTGGTAGATAATTTCACAGTCGTAATCGTTAATGAGCTCTATCAACCGGCTTTGCCTCATATTCAACTCTTTTTGGGTGAAAATATATTGAAGACTTTTATGGTCCGTGTACAACTTGCATTTGGTCCCATAAAGATAGTGTCTCCAAATTTTGAGAGCAAAAACAATTGCTGCCAACTCCAAGTCATGAGTGGTGTAACTGGTTTCTGCATCTTTCAATTGTCTTGAAGCGTAGGCGATGACTTTGCCTCGTTGCATAAGTACACAACTAAGACCTTTAGCGGATGCATCACTATAAACTACAAAATCATCCATGCCTTCCGGTAGAGACAACACAGGAGCTTCACAAAGCTTCTTCTTCAATGTCTCAAAGGCTTCCTGTTGTTTCTTATCCCATACGAACTTCACGTCTTTCCTCGTTAGTTGAGTTAACGGTACCGCTATTTTGGAGAAATCTTGAAAAAATCACCGATAATAACCGGCCAATCCAAGGAAACTTCTAACTTCAGTGGAAGTTTTCGGCGGTTCCTACTTCATAACTGCCTCGACCTTTAAGGGGTCGACCTTGATCCCTTCGATTGAAACAACGTGGCCCAAAAATTGAACTTCTCGCAACCAGAAGTCACACTTTGAAAACTTAGCATACAATTGCTCATCTTTCAAGGTTTGCAAAACTTTTCGTAAGTGGATCACGTGCTCCTCCTCGGTTTTTGAATAAACCAAGATATCGTCGATGAAAACGATAACGAACTTATCAAGGAAAGGTTTACAAACCCTGTTCATAAGGTCCATGAAAACAGACGGAGCGTTTGTGAGACCAAACGGCATCACCAAGAATTCGTAGTGACCATAACGGGTTCGAAAAGCGGTTTTGCAAACATCGTCATCTTTTACCCGCACTTGATGATAACCAGAACGAAGATGAATCTTGGAGAAATAATCAGCTCCTTGGAGCTGATCAAACAAATCATCAATCCGCGGCAAAGGGTAACGGTTTTTAATGGTCACTTTGTTGAGTTCCCGATAGTCAATGCACATGCGCATAGTCCCATATTTTTTCTTGACAAACAATACGGGGGCACCCCACGGAGAAGAACTTGGACAAATAAAACCTTTATCAAGAAGTTCTTGCAATTGAGACATAAGTTCTCTCATTTCTGTGGGGGCAAGACGGTATGGTGCACGAGCGATGAGGGTCGCTCCAGAAGTAAGATCAATTCGGAACTCGACTTGCCGAACGGGTGGCAAGCCGGGCAGCTCATCCGGAAACACTTCAGGGAAGTCTTTAACAATCTTCACATCTTCTAACTTCTGCTTTTCTTTCTTCCCGTCGAGCACATAGGCGATAAAAGACTCGCATCCTTTATAGATACATTTTCGAGCCTTGATAGTAGAAATGATACTTTGCATATTGTTGCGTCGCTCGCCATACACATACATTTTGTCACCGTCGGGGGATTTAATCGACACCATTCGTTTTCCACAAAGAATTTGGCTTCATGAGCACCAAGCCAATCCATCCCTATGACTACATCAAATCCTTTGATCCCAATTGGCAATAAGTTAGCCATAAGGATCCTCCCGTTAATTTCAATAGGACAATTTTCATACACGTGTCTCACTGTTACCAACTCTCCATTTGCTATCTCTATGACACAGGCATCATTTAAGGGCTTAAGTGGCACGCTAAGACGTTTACGAAATTCATGTGACACGAAAGAGAAATTTGCACCCGAATCGAAAAGAACATAAGCAGGTAATGAATTCACAAGTAATGTACCTGCAACCACATCGTGAGTTTCTTTAGCTTCATCGCGGGTCATCTGGAATGCTCGCCCCTTTACTTTCGTTGGTTCAGTCTTCTTGTTACTGGCAGTGGAAATCAAGGTCTCATTTCCCTTTTTCGGGCATTGAGCGCTATAGTGCCCCTTTTCGTGACAAGAAAAGCATTCAACTTCTCGCGCCTCCCTTATCTTACAATCTTTAGCCTTGTGACTATATCGACCACATTTTAAACAATCACTAGATCCCTTCTTACATTCACCACCATGTCGTTTCCCACATTTCTTGCACTCTTTCGCTTCTTCCCTCTTTGACGACCCTGAAGAAAAACGACTCTATTTGCTAGATCCCGAAGGACCCGATTGTTTTCTCTTCTCCCCGAAGGTTTGACGTTCTTTAGCCCTCTTCTCAAGCATACTCTCCACCCTAGCAGCAGCCTCAATAGCCTCATCAAGAGTAGAGGCCTTCCCGACCTCCAAAGCATAATCACTCGGTAATCCATTTGCATAACGGTTAATTCTCCCTGCTTCAGTTGGGAGGGTGTCTTCCAAGAAAGGAAGCATGTCACAGAACTTTTTCTTGTATTCATCTACCGTCTGTTTTTCCTTGCGGAGGGCAAAGAATTCATCTACTAACTTTTCCTAATGCCTGGCGGAACAGAATTTTCCCCTTAGGCGCTTGGTGAATTCCTCCCAAGTAAAGGAGGAAACCACTTCACTCCCAAGAGTTCGGTCAAGAGTACTCCACCAGGTAAGAGCATTGGCTTTTAACATTTGGGATGCGAATTCCACCTTCAAATCTTCAGGACAACGACAGATTCGCAGGATCCGCTCAGTTTCAGCAATCCAAGAAACAGTCACTTTTGGATCCATCTCTCCATTAAACTCCTTTGGTCGACAGGACATAAAGTCCTTAAACGTACCCTCCTTTGCTATCTTACGGGGAGGCGATGGAGGTGCTTCACGAGAGGACGATTGAGTTTGAGTAATGTTCTCGGGGGTCTTACTTTTGACACTTTTCTCCGACAAGTACTTAGATCCTTCCCCCAATCATTCATCAAGAAGACGATTCATATCAGCTTGAGTTTGAAGTCGTGAATCGTGCAATAGCTTTTGAATACCCTCAAGAGTTAGTGGTGGGGGATTTGCATCGCCCCTAGAGTTGCCTTCCTCTTCGGCTTGACCTCGCCGAATTTGGATAGGAGGCCCCCGATTCGGGCCTTGATCATCATTCCGTGATCCTTGGCCACTCCTTGTACGCATCTTGTGCTACAAAATTTTTAATACTTTAGCAATCGTATAATATAACTTGCCTTATTATAGATTCTATGAACCTAGTATGGCACTTCCTGTGATCACATACTCATTTAATTCAAGTAGCACATAAGGTCTTAATAGCTTAAGACATCACATAATAAGTCACTATCTATCTAACATTTCTATTGCATGAGTTTAAGCCTAGGAGTGGAGTGATCCAATCCTAATTCGCTTAAACTATGGCTCTGATACCAACTTGTAACGCCCCAAAAATTTGTCTATTTTTTTTAAAACATAACAACATTAAAAGCACAAAGGTGCTATCGCTTAAACATGGTTGTTATACTTCATGTCTATAAGACATGAATATCAAAAATAAAGTTCAACCAAACATTTAGTTTACAAGTTTACAACCACGGGCATTACGAATTTATATCAAAACAAACCATAGCAAGCAGAGAAGGATTAAACTGTAACATCAAAAGATGATAGCTATGCTTAGCTCCACTCCATCTAGTCTTCCCAAAACATATCTAGCATTTCACTTTGTCATCCTACTCTTGCGAACCTGGACTTGGAATACATGGCATAGAAATGAAATACGTAAGACAAAAATGTCTCGTGAGCTACATGGGTTTTAGACTCCAAAACATTTAAAAGTATAATATGAATCATTTTCAAAACCTTTGTACCAAATCATATCATATCTCTTGCTGAAAACATTTAAAAGCTTGATATATATATTTTTCAAAGCCTTTAAAATCAAGCATATCATATCTCTTGCTGAAAACATTTAAAACTATTAACTGAAACATTTCGTCATCTTGCTTGTAAGCTTTTCATAATAAGATGTCATCATAAAACTTTCTTTATTTAAGCTGGACTGGTAATCAATCATAAATAGGTTTTTATACTTAGGGCATTAATCACTTAAAGTGATACCCCAAGTCTAGGCTAAGATGGAAAGAACGAAATCAGTCCATCCTAGCATCATAAGCTTTAGGACATCTACTTCGCGACGGGGTTGGTACCACCCCAGTAGATTCCTCTAGGTTCCGTTACGGGAACATCATGGCCCGGACACAAAGAATCATGTTCTTTGTTCATAGTGTCTTGCATAGCTGCATTCATTCATATCTTAAATACCAGTCATAAAAAGTAAACATAATATGGTTTGACATCAAATTACTTGCTAAAATCACATTAAGGCTAGTGACAAACCAATCTTTTCACTTCCATTTCAATTTGATGTCAAATCACACTTTCCAAAACATATTAGGCTTAATGCCAAATCTTGCTTTCAAATCATTGTGACATACTGCCAAAAATATTTTTCAATAACTTTCAAATCGTTATGGCTTGATTGCCAAATCATGCTTTCAAATCATAGTATGAGACTTTTAAAAAAAATCATGTCATAGGTAAATAAATTTGCATAACATTTCATACTCGAAAATCACGTAAACTATAAAAACATTTTGCCATGTACCCCAAGGAGGGAAAATGCCACATGTACTCACCTCGGTCCGCTAGTCTTTGCATCTACTTGCTTCTGCGCACTCCTTAGCTTCTATATTGATAATATAGAAGATTAGTATAATAATCAAATACTAACATACCACGTATGTTACACAATTCTAATTCATATAACTCTCTTCAAACTAGTTCAAACTAGTGTTATTCTAGGAATGTTCAATTTTAGTCAATTAATAAGTTAAACGCTCTTAAGTCCACAAAGTAAAAAATTTATGAGCTAATTATTCAACTTTCCAAATTATCGACTTCAATATATGTATAAACTAAAATTCTCAACTTTGAACACGGTGTGTTCTTTACACACTCTTAATCTAGGAGATTGCAATTCCATCATGCTAATTCCATTCCATCATTCTTCAATTACAATGTTTAACATCCATGTATATTGAAACTTTATTTCATCTATTTTAGCAATTACCAGCTCAAAACAGAAAATATTGATAAAAACCCCATAATAAGTGATAGATATTCCATGATTCTTCATCTAGTCAACCTTTTGCTAACATGCATATAAAAATCCATTCAAAAATCAGATTATATCTAACAGAACTTTTTCATCAGTGTGATAGAACCATAAAATTCTTCATATTTTCAACTTTTCTCAAACATGCAATAATGATCTCAAACCCAATACTCAATACTTTCATTCCATGTGTGATTTTTGACTTGCAACAGTGATAGTAACAAGAATCTATGCTCAATCTCGACATGCATGTGTAAATTTTTCAGATTTAGGAACTAGGGTTTGAAAATAAATTAACCCCTCTTTCAATTTCTGTCCCAAAGTTCAAAATTTCTGAAATTGAAGTAATATAAACATGAAAATGGACAAAGCACAAGTTTTCCTTGCTCACCCTCGAGCTCCCGCCGGCCGCTGATGACCCCTCGCCGGAAAATCGCCGGAAAATAGTGCGATGGCACTGTTCCTGCGTCTTCTACCTTGCTGCTGCCGATAGCTACTGAGCAAAGCTCCTCCTCGTGACCCTCTACTCGAAAATCACTGACCAGACTGTCGGATTTTCCTTTCCCGATCAGAATCGCACACAAGAGTGTGTGTGTGTCTTTGCTTCTCGATATCTCCCTCTTCTGATTTCAATTTGGCGTAAAAGAAAAGGGGGAAGACGTGTTTGGGGTATCACGCAGGTCACAGAGGGATAAAAGAACTGATTGACTGATTTTTAAATGGGAAATGACAAAATTGCCCTTATTCCAGACTTAAGACTAAGACGAGTCTTCTTAGTCTAAATTTTACTTGATTTTATAAGACTAAGACGAGTCCTCTTAGTCTAGAGAAATTTCTAGCTTTTCTCTTTATTCTTCCTTGACTTTACTAGGGCATAACTCCTTCATATGATGTCCAAATGTTACATACTTTACACCTCTAGAAAGCTGAGAATGAGCTCTACAACTTTCATCTACTGACCTTTGTCTGTATCTTGATGGATTTTCCGTTATTAACCCTTGAAAATGACTCCTTGGTCATTTTTGTCACTTTTGGACCATTTTAAAACCTTCATAACTCCTTCGTTACAACTCCAAATGGCCTGATTCTTTTTCCTATATTCTTGTTATGTCAAATACTACCAAAGTCACCTTGATGACCTTTTCGTAATTCCTTTTAGAATTCGAGATATTAATTTCTAAAGATTGCTAAATAAATTTTTCACTTTAGGTCCTTTATGCGATTTCATCTTTTACTCGGGTTCATATATTATCATTGTTTTACTAAAATTACTTTCTCATTACTATAAAGTAATTATGATACTTTTATGCACATATAAAATATTAGATTTATCGAATACTAAATTCATATACTCAAGAAAATTTTAGTTGTCACATTAAGAACCGTGAGAACCGATATTCACACATTAAAAATCTTGTATTTTTTCATTTTTATGTTTTTTCACACTTGTTTATTATGTGAAATTTAATCAAACTTAATAAATTTTTTTATTTTTTAATACGTTTTACACTATTCACAATATAATTAAATTTCTAGTTATTAAACTGTGAAAATAAAGAATACGACGTTATTAAACTGTGAATTAGTGGTTCTAACGGTTCTCAACATTTTAATGGTTCTCATTTGAACCCTGCCATATATATATATATATATATATATATATATATATATATATATATATATATATATATATATATATATATATATATATATATATATATATATATATATATATATATATATATATATATATATATATATATATATATATATATATATATATATATATATATATATATATATATACATATATATATATATATATATATATATATATATATATATGTATATATATATATATATATATATATATATATATATATATATATATATATATATATATATATATATATATATATATATATAGGGTTAGGTTCTTTTAAGAACTCAAATATTCATGAGATCTTGAGAACTCAATGTCATCCATTAGATCATTATCCAAACCAAAAAGGGCTTGATCGTCATTCTATAAATCTAATTAATTTTATTTTTTTTATTTTTGGTAACAGAATATCAATTCCTAAAAATAAGCACAATCAAATTCAAATATCAAATTTAAATAATTTTATGATTTTCGTTTTTTTAATATGAGAATTTTTTATATTTGAAAAAAAAATATAAAAATTTTAAATTCAATAAAAAATCAGATTTGGATTTAGAAAAACATATATGTTGATGTATTTGCAATCGGATGCATATATGCATATTTTCAAAATTCGTAGAAACATATTATTATGTATAAATAGTTGAATACAAATAATAAACAAACCAATTTATTAAAAACAATAATTTGCAATTGTTTTGAACGATACATATATAAAAAATTACAAAAAACAACAAAAACTACTAATATCTTCATTGTTTACTCCTTGACTATCTTGTTTCTTCGTTTTATCAATTTCACTTCTTCAATTTGCTCAATATATCTTTTAAACCTGCAAGAACAATAATAAAAATGCATATTAAAAATATTAAAAACAAAATGGGCACATATGTGTATGCATATATGCAAATATGCACACACTTATATACATTTATATGCATATGTGCACATACGCATTTATATGCATATAAACATATATGCACATATGCATATGTGCACATACGCATTTATATGCATATAAACTTATATGCACATATTCACACTTCAATATACATATGCACATGTATACATACACATATGCACATACGTTTTTGCACTCTATTCTCATACGTACATATCCACATATGTGCATGTGTATATGTGCATGGGTACTTGTGTACAAATATGTATATATATATATGCATACACGTATATGCACTTATACACATACGTATATGCATATATGCACACACGTGTATGCACTTATGCATATATGCACTTGAGTAAGCAATCAGTACAATTGACCCTCTATTCCCAGTCACCTCTACAAAGAACTAAACTTTAAAATCAAAACAAGTGAGGAGCACAGCGTTTATAAAGATCAACCAAACAGACAATTAGTTATGATAAAACCTGAAAATAGCAACAGACTTTGCAAACAAATGAGGATAAAGACAAAATCACACATAACATTAAGTGAATTAACAAGAAAGCTAAGGATAACAACAGTAGATGTATAATATGGCATTCCAATATTCATTGAGCATGAAAACACAAGGTTTGGGCAGCTAAAGTTAACAGGTTTCACAAGAATTCTTCGGCTTCAAATTCTTAAAAAACACTGTAATCTAGTCATCAAATTCATCGGCTTCAAATTCTAGTCATCAAAAAACTCTATAATTTTTCAGATATCA
>CM042013.1:37332999-37347264 GCA_023525715.1 Cichorium intybus | reverse complement strand
AAAAAATAGGTTGTAAATTTCTTACGCCGACGCACATGTAGTGGATTATAATAAAAAATCCACTTTATTTTTTTTGTTTTTTTTATTTTTCGAAATTATTCTTTTTCAAAAATAAAAACCGAATATACCAAAATTTATAATTTTTTGTCCTCTACAAATAGACATTCATATTGATATATAAAAAATAATTTTTTTATAAGTACAGCCCGTTTAGATTCATAATGTGAATCTGAACTGTAAAAAATTAAATATGGGTAATTATTTTACTTTTAAAACTTTTACTATTTCAATATTATAATCATTTATAAGTAATGTACTTGATTCACAAGCGGATTTACTCATATTTACACGAAAAGTTACTTATATTCATATATCAATATCATATACTATTGAGAATTTAATTATAAGTTTTTTACTATTTCAACATTTTAACCATTTATAATGAATTTACTATGATTCACAATTGAATTTACATACATTCACACAACAATTTACTAAGATGCACATATCAATATCATATGATATTTTAAATATATATATATATATATATATATATATATATATATATATATATATATATATATATATATATATATATATATATATATATTAATTACCAAAATCGTTTCTCCTCACATATTTACTATTCATTTACTATTCATTTGGTTTTATTCTTTTTCTTTTTCCCTTTTCATGCGGTTTCACGCTAATGATGTCTTCCACCTTAATATAATCCAATTTTACAATATATATTGAGCCACATGTCAAGATTTTCTTTTTTAATGTTTTCTTTGTTTGTTCACAATCAAATATTCTCTTTCTTTTTTGCTTTTCATGCCACGCGCAATGATGTCTTCCAGGATGGCAAGTGGAACATTCATGCAGCTTTCAATCATGTCTTCCAATTTTGTATATATAATTTCCAAATTCATTCTTTACCTCTACAGATATTTCGCCACCACCTTTCCTTCACTCACTGCTCCACACCAACGTATCCTTAGTGGAAGAAGAACCTCAGGTAGATGTGTTTGAGCACAAAAGCATCGATTTCGCTAACGGGTTTCACCAACCTTTTATAGAGTTCCGTCCTCATTGTATTAATCTTTTCATATTCTCTTTAGTTTTACGGCCGATGCCGATTATCGCTTTCCGTTTATAAGTTAGGTATGTAATATGTTCTTCTTTCTTTGTGTAGATTCGTATATAGATAGGAGATCATATATGCATCGGAGTAACCAGTCATTCTATTTGGAAATAGTAATTTTAATTCTTTTTATAGCAAACTTTTATATTTACGTTTTTCCCCCAACTAATTTCGAATTAATTGTTTTCATCCCTATTTATTATAAAATTATATTATTTGTATTTCGTAAGTTACGATATCGGTCCCTTATTATATTTTAAAGTTACATTTTCCGTCCCTTACATAAAAAAATTTTATCGAGCTACGTTTTTCAATATACCGGGCTTCCGCGGCATCGCGCGGACAGTCGAAATACTAGTTTGTAATATAAACATGATTAATTTACTTAAGAAATTTTTAACACTTCAATATTTTAATAATTTATAATGAATTTACTATGATTCATAAATTAATTTCATTCACATTCACACAAAAAATTATTCAGATTCACTTGACAATATCATATGTCATTGTGAATGCCAACACAGAATAACATACTGTAAAATTTTGAATATGAGTAATTATTTTACTTTTAAAACTTTTACTATTTCAATATTATAATCATTTGTAAGTAATATAATTGATTCACAAATGGATTTACTCATATTTACAAGAAAACTTATTCATATTCACATATCAAAATCATATAGTATTGAGAAGTTACTTAACAGTTTTTTACTACTTCAATATTTTAACCATTTATAATGATTTTACTCTCATTCACAATATAAATTATTTACATTTACACAACAATTTACTCAGATTCACATATCAATATCATATGGTATTTTAAATATACTCTGAAATATGAATATGATTAATTTAGTTAGAAAATTTTTAACAATTCAACGTTTTAATCATTTATAATAAATATACTATGATTCATAAGTTAATTCCATTCACATTCACACAAAAATTTATTCAAATTTACATGACAATATCATATGTCATTGTGTATGTCAACAGTGAACAGAATAACAGTTTAGATTCACATGTGAATCTCAACTAGCGGAAATTTCGAAAAAAAATCATTTTTTGTACATCAATATAGATCTCTATTTGTAGAGGATAAAAAGTTATAAATTTCTATATATTCAGATTTTTTTTCGATAAAAAATAAGCCCTAAAAATTAAAAAAACAAAATAAGCGAAGTGGGTTTTTTTATAATCCGGTAAACGCACGTACACCGTAAAGTGTATAATCGTGTGGAACGGATTCAAGCACAAGGGTATACTAAGCTAGACAACTACTTCGCGACGGGAGGTACCATCCCAGTAGTGTCTTCTGATCCCCCGATTATGTGGGTGATCCTAGTCCGGACAACTGGCTCTTACTTCTTTCTTTCTTTAATTCTTACTTCATTACATCTCAAATTGGTCAAAATGGGACACAATTTATAAATAACTCATAATCATGCACATTATAACTCTTTACTAAAATACTTTCAAAACTGATTTTGACATCCTAGTTCACATAAGGAACTTCTTTCAAAATACTTTGCAAACTATACTTCTTAAAAATCTGCTTGAAACACTTAGCCCTTGTATAGAGCTACTTTAAAAACTATTTTCCAAACTTTAATATTTGCAAACATTTGGAAATCTTATTTTTCTGAAAATATCATTTTGCTATGTACTAGAGAAATCCTCATAAAACTCACCTTGATGTAGCTACAAGTCTCTAAGCTTCTCGTACTCCTTTTCCTTTCCCCTGCTCAATGGTATTTGAAGCACCACCTATACAAGTATCATGTACAACTACTCAATAAATACATACCACAACTGACTCTACAGTGCTAAAGTCTCATATGACACAATTCCATGTTATAACAAATGTATAACCATTAATAAACTCATTTTATGATTTTTCTCCGGAATACGCGTATTTTGCTACAGTACTCCCGAGGGGTCGTATTTCAGTTCCGACACTTTTCCATGAAATCTTAGGCCATATTAGACTTGTGTTTCCAATTTGGAGTTCATTGAACAAGTCTAGCTCAAATGCCAAAAATCAAGTTTTAACATAAACTTGACAATTTGGCCACTGCCGCTACAGTGGTTTTTCCGCAAGGTCGGATTACGAATTTGAAAATTTCCTATATGTTTTCATACCATTTTAGGGCTATGGTAAAAATTTCAGACCAAACGGACATGCCTAGCTATGGTTTCTAACTTTTGAAGTCCCTGTCCCCTGGGCGCACTGCGCCTGGGCGCACTGCGCCTGGGTGCACCACGCCTGGAACCTGGGGGCACTGTGCCTCGCGCCTGGGCAGGGTTCCAGACTAGTCGCGATTTGGCACTGTAGCATGCAGTTTTGACATTTTAAGTCCTTAATCCAGTTCTTAATCATATGGGGTTTGTTCCCTGACTAAAACCCTCCATTAATACAAGGTTTTAATCCATTAAAATCAACTCAATCTATCAAATGCAGGAATTAAAGTTCTTGATCAAAATTGCAAATTCTCAAGAATAGCAATCTACTTCCATGTTTTTGAGTTATGTTCTTAACTAATGACTTATTGGAAGTATTAGCCACTTAAACCACATGATTCACAACTGAAATTTCAGTTTCAATTCAACCCAAGAACCAAATCAAGAATACACACAAAACTTAGGTTAGAACTTTCTTACTAACCTTGTTTAACTTAGGAATCACCAATTCCAAGGTTGTTTCTTTGATTCCTTTGCTGAATTTCCAAACTTCTTCTCTTCCCGTGCTCTCCCTCTCGCTCTCTCTGGCTCTCTCTAGAAGACTCTACTGATTTCTTGATTATGAGAGGATAACTCTCATATATTATTTATATTTAAAGTTTTATAAGTTATTTGCACTTTGGTCCTTTAAATCTCAACTTTCATTCAAAAATGGTCCTAAGACCCATAACTTTGCAACCAAAGTTCCATTAACTTCTAACTTAACATTTTCTTGACAATTTTGTCATTTTCATGTCTAATGATCATTTTGTCCTTTTTGGTCAAAGTTCACTATTCACACGATAAAACTCCAAATTTCACATAAACTTTTATTTCTTGTCATATTATTTTACAAATACATATTATTTTTCATAATAGTCTTATAACGTGTCAAAAGACCGTTTTACCCTTTTACAACTTTTTCGCGGGTTCTTACAGTCACCCTTCCTTAAATGGATTCCGTCCTCGGAATCTTTTCGAAATCTGTGAAATTTTGATATCTTCTCTTCATTTCTTCTAGCGTCTCCCACGTTAGGTTTGACCCTAATGGGTGCTTCCATTTAACAAGTACAAGGTCAATCTCCTTGTTCCTTAGCTTCTTAGTCTGCATCTCTAGAATCGCTTCAGGTTCTTCAATCAGTCTGCTAGGAGTCTCCACCCTCAGGTCGGTATACGGTATTACTAACTCTTCTTTACCAAAGTACTTTTTCAAGTAGCATACATGAAAGGTATCATGTATTCCACTAAGTTCGGGTGGTAACTCTAGCTTGAACGCCTGTAACCCAACTCTCTTCAGGATTCTAAAAGGTCCAATGTATCTTGGACTCAGCTTTCCTCTCTTGCCAAATCTGACCACTCCTTTCCATGGCGACACTTTTATCATCACCAAATCTCCTTCTTGCAAGTCATACGGTCTCTTCTTTAGATTCGAGTAACTCTTTTGCCGATCTTGTGCTGCTTTCATGTTGGCTTGAATTACTCCAATCTTCTCATTAGTTACTCTAACAATCTCTGGCCCTGTAAGCTTAGTCTCACCCGCCTCCAACCAGCATAAAGGAGTTCTACACTTTCTACCATACAATGCCTCAAAGGGTGGCATTTTAATGCTAGAATGGTAGTTGTTATTGTATGCAAACTCCACTAATGGTAGGTGTTCATCCCAACTGCCTCCAAAATCCATCACGCATGACCGTAGCATGTCTTCTAATGTCTGGATCGTTCGTTCACTCTGACCATCCGTTTGTGGATGATACGCTGTACTTAGCTGAATTCTCGTCCCCATTTTATCTTGTAAAGCTCTCCAAAAGTTAGAGGTAAATCTGGGGTCTCTGTCTGACACGATAGACAACGGTGCACCATATCTTCTTAACACTTCATCTATATACAACTGGGCTAACTGCTCCAATGGAGTAGTTTCTTTTATGGCTAGAAATAGTGCACTTTTGGTCAACCGATCTACTATGACCCATATGCTATCATAACCTCTTCTCGTTCTCGGTAACCCGACAATCAAGTCCATGGTTACATCTTCCCACTTTCCGGCTGGAATGTGTAATGACTGAGCATCTCCATGCGGGACCTGATGTTCCGCCTTGACTTGTGCACAAATAACACACTTGGAGATGTACTTAGCTATCCTCTTCTTCATTCCAGGCCACCAGTACTGTCTTTTCAAATCTTGATAAGTCTTGGTACTCCCTGGATGGATGGAATACTTTGACTTATGCGACTCTTCTAGAATCAGCTTTCTCAATCCTCCTGCCTTCGGTACCCAAATGCGGTTTCTGAAAGTCTTCAAGCCTTGACTGTTGGTTTCAAACTGCATATCTTTTCCTAGTTTTTCATCTTTCAAGTCTCCACTTTCTTCAACTTTCTGCTGAGCTGCTTTAATCTGTTCTATAATACTGGACACTAGCTCTATACGCATCGACCTTGCCTTGATTCTTTTCTCAGGAGCTTTTCTACTTAATGCATCTGCTACTACATTTGCTTTACCCGGATGGTATATAATGTCGCAATCATAGTCACTGATCAGCTCTAGCCATCTGCTCTGTCTCATGTTCAACTCTTTTTGAGTGAACACATACTGCAAACTCTTGTGATCGGTGAATAACTTGCACTTTGTACCATACAAGTAATGTCTCCAAATCTTCAAGGCAAACACGATCGCTGCAAGCTCTAAATCATGGGTTGTGTACTTTTTCTCTGGATCTTTCAACTGTCTGGAAGCGTACGCTATAACCTTCCCTCTTTGCATCAACACACAGCCAAGCCCCCGATGCGAGGCATCGCTGTACACTTCAAAGTCTTTTGTCCCATCTGGTAACGTAAGGACAGGTGCGTTACACAACTTCTCTTTTAATGTAGCAAAAGCTCTCTCTTGTTCTTCTTGCCATCTGAATTTCTCTTCTTTCCGGGTTAGCCGTGTGAGTGGCACTGCTATACGGGAGAAATCCTGAATAAATCTTCGGTAATACCCGGCAAGACCGAGAAAACTTCTAACTTCTGTTGGCGTCTTAGGTGGCTCCCATTTCATCACTGCTTCAACTTTTGCTGGGTCAACTTTTATACCTTGGATAGAAACAACATGTCCAAGGAACTGCACCTCGCGCATCCAAAACTCACACTTGGAGAACTTTGCATATAGCTGTTCTCGCTTCAAAGTCTCAAGCACTGCTCTCAAGTGACTCACATGCTCCTCTTTGTTCTTTGAGTATATCAGTATGTCATCTATGAACACTATAACAAATCGGTCTAGGAACGGTTTACAGACTCGATTCATTAAGTCCATAAAAACCGCTGGTGCATTGGTAAGACCGAATGGCATCACTAGGAACTCGTAATGCCCGTATCGTGTGCGGAACGCTGTCTTCTCTACATCACTTTCTTTCACCCTGACTTGGTGATAGCCTGATCTCAAACCAATCTTTGAAAAATAATCTGCTCCTTGTAACTGATCAAACAAATCATCTATTCGGGGCAACGGATAACTGTTCTTAATGGTAATCTTGTTCAATTCTCTGTAATCAATGCACATTCGCATTGACCCATCTTTCTTCTTTACAAACAGAACTGGAGCACCCCACGGAGAAGAACTAGGCCTGATGAAGCCTTTATCAAGTAACTCTTGCAACTGGGACATTAATTCCCGCATCTCTGTTGGTGCTAACCGGTACGGTGCTCGTGCTATTGGGGAAGCTCCGGGAATAAGATCTATCCGAAATTCAACCTGCCTTTCTGGTGGCAAGTGTCACACCCCGATCCTTGGCGGAATCGATCAAGGCGTGATATATTGTTCAAAGTCTCATGACAACTATGTTATAATATGATTAGATTCAATTAAGTACTAAGTATGCAAACAAAATCCACAACATACAAATACAAATTCAAATACAACAACATTTATTACATCAAATTTAAATAGTATTGTGGGTTTCTAAGGTACACCATACTTTTCATCAACTTCATTCTTCAAATCTGCATCATGGGTAAAAACAGGTCAACGACGAGAGTTGGTGAGTAATCTAGTTTTATTAAAGAAAATTGTGAGTTTGAATAATTTGAAATTTGTTTTCTTTTGAAGTTGGCAAACAAGTGTTATTGAGATAACAATTTATAAATTAAAAATTGATTAACAAATGATAACAACAACAATAAGTCCTCACCCTATATATACATATAAGTATATATATAGGATGGAGCATCTAATCAACATACACACTCAACCACGTGCAATCAATCACCTTAGCGTCCCAAGGCGGGGTGGTCAACCCAATAGCGCTATTATTGTCCATAACGTACCTCAAGAATACGGGCATAGTCATGGAGATTAGACTAAAAATGGTAATGCACTACAAGTACATGTAGCGTAAACAAACAATAATTATACAAATAATGATTCACATATAAATGTCCCAACAATGTCTCAATGATGAAAAAATAATAAAATGAAGCTGGAACATATTAAAACCACATGATACACCCCAAAAGTATTGAAAATTATAAAATATGGGGTAGATTACTCACTTTAGTCCAAACGGAATACGCGTGTTGTACGATAGACGGCTCGGGTCAAAACGACGTGGAACCTATTATAATTAATAGTTTTGGTTTAGGAATCGATAAATGGGAATATAGTATTAATAAAAATAATTAGACACATATTATTATATTAGATGAATTAACAATTATCCAAATTTTGTTTTGAATATTAATGTATTTATATGTTAAATGAATTTTAAATTGAATTAATTACTTTGCTTAATTTATTTATATTTTCATTTTAGGAAATATTTTAATAATTTCTTATTAAAATAATAACTAGTCAAATTATAAGTATTTACAGATTTTATATATTATAAACAATTATTTATATGAAATAATCATTAAAATGCTTTTTTACATGCTTAGATATTTAGGAAAATGGTTTTAAATACTAAACAGTAATGAAACATTCTGAAATTATCCGAAAATAATAATTTCATAAAATAGTAATTACTGTAAAATTTTCATATTTTTCTTAACTGCTTTAGTATTTATTTAGTATTTTAATGATTAAACAACAACAAAATTCGGGAAAAATAATAAATGATCCCTAAAAATTCTGGAAAATTAACCATAGTTTTCTAACATTATATTTAGCCTTCTGTAAATATTTTGGATATTTTGGACTAAGGGAAGTATTTCTTATGTTTTTCATTATTAACTAATCAATAAAATCATAAATAATAGGAAAATATTAAGAGAAATTCATTAGACTTTTTATTTATGATTACCATGTTATATATGATATGCTGATAAGGGTTTATAATTTTTGGACATGTGTAGCTATTTATTATCAATTTAAACCATTAAATAAACATTAAACCAGGAAAAATAAGCAAACATTATTACAAAATCTGTAAATTTAGTAATGGAGTCTTTAATATGTTACTAAGGTACGAAAAATATAAAATCTAGTTTTTAACATACATAACTATATTTTGCAATTTATTTATCTACAACAAAATAAAATACAAAATAAGCATCAAACATTAATATAAATGCATGAAACTTTATAAATCCACTTTAATCAATATATGGGTTGTTCAAAAATTTTCCCAGAATTTATTGACTGCCAAAAGTATTTTATGTGAATTATTGTCATATTTTAGTGCAATAATTATAGTAATTCAATAAAAATAAGTTATTTTCTGAATATTTCCAGAACTTCTTATTTTATTGATGGGATCTTTATAAAAATCAGGTTTATGCATAAAATGAGTTTTAGATATTTTGGTGGATTTAATTTGTTTCATGTATGAATTTGGAACTTTTAACAACATACCTTGATGAATGCTTCAATAGGGATGAAGATTTGAGTATGAGAGATTGTTCTTGGCTGGAAAATTGATATTTCTTAGATTAATTTCGAGATTGAGAGTGAGAGAAAGGATAGAGAGGGTTTGAGTGGTGATGGGAATAATGTGTGGGGAGAAAAATGAAAGGAAAGATGATGAGAGGTGTGAGTGGGAGACCATGGGAATAACTTTTGACTTTAGGTGGTCTTCATAATTTCCCACTAGTACAAGCATCTCTATGTAATACACTAATTAATATAAGAATTTTATAAAATTTAATGTAGAGTTTATAAAAATAGAGTTTTATAAAAAATAGGTTATTATTTGATTATAACAATCTACTTTGATTTGAAGTTTAATTATAGTATTCAAGTTTGACTCTTTTAATTTAATTAGAGCATCATACTTTGATTTGATTTTAATATGGTATCATAATTTAATTTGATTATAGTTATAACGTTATACTATGCTATTTTGCTATTAACGTCAATTTATATCGTATTGTATGAGTTTTGATCTTATTAGCGTCAAGTAAATCTTGAGTAGGGTTTATTAAATTTCCCAATTGGGTTGGGTTGACCCGAATCCATTTTAGACGGATGTCACAGCAAGCCTGGTAATTCATTTGGGAAAACTTCTGGGAATTCTTTTACTACTTCTATGTCTTTATACGTCTGTTTTACTTTGTCTTCAGTCATTACATAGGCCAGGAAAGATACACACCCCTTCCTGATACACCTTCGGGTTTTAGCTACACTAATGAGACTTGGTACATGCTTTCTTCTTTCTCCATACACGTACTCCTTAGCTCCTAGGGTTTTAACAGACACCCTCTTCTGTCCACAAGCTATCTTCGCATCATTGGCACCAAGCCAATCCATCCCAATTATTACATCGAATGACTTAATTCCAATAGGAAGGAGATTAAGTCGGAACTTCTTGCCGTTGATGTCAAGTTCACAATCTCGGTACATATACTGAACTTCCACAAACTTCCCGTCCGCCACTTCTACCTCAAAAACTATGTCTAACAATTCTAACGGGACTTTCAATCTAGCTCCAAATCCATGAGACACGAACGAATATGTAGAACCGGAATCAAACAACACATATGCAGGTGTCGAGTTGATCAGTAGTATACCTGAGACCACATCGTGCGTCTCCCTTGCCTCTTCCCTGGTGATCTGA
This sequence comes from Cichorium intybus, assembly GCA_023525715.1. Taxonomy (NCBI): domain Eukaryota; kingdom Viridiplantae; phylum Streptophyta; class Magnoliopsida; order Asterales; family Asteraceae; genus Cichorium; species Cichorium intybus. The sequence continues at coordinate 37,336,863 of CM042013.1, read as the reverse complement.
AAAGCTCTAGTCTTCACCTTCTGGGGTTCTGTTTTCTTCTGAGCTGTTGACACCACAGTTTCTCCTCCCTTGTTTGGGCAGTTGAAACTATAGTGCCCCATCTGGTGGCATGAAAAGCACTCCACTTCACTAGCTTTCTTTGCTTTGCAGTCTTTCATTTTGTGACCGAGTCCGCCACAATTAAAGCAGGCGTTGGATCCCGCACGACATTCGCCACTATGTTCTCTTCCGCACTTTTCACACTTTCTTACACTCCCCGGTCGAGTCTGACTCAGGCTTGTTTTCCCCTTTTTCTTTGAATTTCCGCTGCTGCTCACTGTCTTTCTCTTGTCACTAAAACTTGGTCTTTCATCATTTCGTCGTTTCCCAACATCCTCCACGGTTCGGGCAGCATTGATCGCCCCATCTAATGTTTCAGCTTTCTTTACTTCTAGCTCATAATTCCATGGTAAACCCCGGACATAGCGGTTAATTCGGGACCGCTCACTGGGGTAGGATTCCTCCACAAAAGGCAGCATGTCACAAAATTTCTTCATATATTCGTCCACCGTCAAGTCTCATTTCTTTATCGTTAAGAAATCTTCGTTCATTTTCTCCAGATCTCTTGTGGGACAGAATTTATCTTTGAGACACGAAACAAACTCCGCCCATGACCAGCCATACACAACGTCTTTACCCAGACTCTCGTATTTGGTATTCCACCACACTAAAGCATCATTTTTCAACTGCCGGGAGGCATAGTTGACTTGGTCTTTTTCATCACACTTGCTAGCTTGCATCACCTGTTCGATTTCTCGGACCCATCTCATTGTCACATTTGGCTCAAAACTGCCATGATACTCGGGGGGTTTACAAGCCATGAAGGACTTAAAAGAACAGCCCTTCTCTTTCCTTCTATTTTCTCCGCTAGCTTCTTCCTCGGTCGTCTTTTTAGAGACTTCTTGTGAAGAATGGGCACTAGGTTCACCCATTCGGCTGTCGATTATGTTATTCACATCTTGCTTCAGTTCATTTCGTAAGTTATTATCAGATACTGAATTGCTTCCATAGTGACAGGTTGTGGTGGTGGGTTTGGCTCGGCCCCATCATTTCGAATAACATGTCCGGGTCCACTTCCTCTTGAAGAAGTGTGACTGCCCTCACCCCTGTCAGCTTGTCTTTCGCCTTCCATTACTATATAGATGAACAAAATATCTGTTTAATACGCAATTCTATATAGTATTTCATAAGCAGTAGCATATTATCTCCTTATCTTGACTGCACTATATAGTAGTCATACTCACTCTGTAACTTCTATAAGTCTAAGTGTACCTCTACATTACTAAGGCACCTTTCTACTACTCTTGCTAGTTTAAGCCTAGCTTGGTATTCCAACCTAATTCGCTTAAACTATGGCTCTGATACCAAAACTGTAACACCCCTTTCTCAAACCGTATTCAAATACAGTTTATATTACAAAAATATTTTACAACTCGTGACTATGAAGTAGTCACTAATTTTTTTTACAAACTTTATTCTGAAAGGGTATTACAGACTCAATACAGAAAACCATAATTTAAACTTACTGTATTTACACTGGTCCCAACGTCAACTTCCGCTCCTTTCACCTAAGTACATAGCAATTCAAAAATAGTATACGTGAGACATAAAGCCTCGTGAGTAATATGGGTTTAGACCCAAAAACTTTTATGTTCAAAACTTGAAATATTACAAGTAAACTTGCTGAAAACTCATTTATGTCATAAATCCCAAAGTTTCTTTTCTTCTTTACTTTCAAACTCTAAAAATACTTTCTTTCTCAAAACTGCTTTCTTTCTCATTTTCTGGTGACCAACTGAAACTCATGAATTAAGTTATTTTAATTCATTCTACTAGCTCCCCTTGCGGGACAGAACAGATCCGCCTACTAGGTTATGCTCATTCTGTCTCCCCTTTGTGAGTTGGAACGGATTCAAGCACAAGGGTATACTAAGCTAGACAACTACTTCGCGACGGGAGGTACCATCCCAGTAGTGTCTTCTGATCCCCCGATTATGTGGGTGATCCTAGTCCGGACAACTGGCTCTTACTTCTTTATTTTTTTAATTCTTACTTCATTACATCTCAAATTGGTCAAAATGGGACACAATTTATAAATAACTCATAATCATACACATTATAACTCTTTACTAAAATACTTTCAAAACTGATTTTGACATCCTAGTTCACATAAGGAACTTCTTTCAAAATACTTTGCAAACTATACTTCTTAAAAATCTGCTTGAAACACTTAGCCCTTGTATAGAGCTACTTTAAAAACTATTTTCCAAACTTTAATATTTGCAAACATTTGGAAATCTTATTTTTCTGAAAATATCATTTTGCTATGTACTAGAGAAATCCTCATAAAACTCACCTTGATGTAGCTACAAGTCTCTAAGCTTCTCGTACTCCTTTTCCTTTCCCCTGCTCAATGGTATTTGAAGCACCACCTATACAAGTATCATGTACAACTACTCAATAAATACATACCACAACTGACTCTACAGTGCTAAAGTCTCATATGACACAATTCCAGGTTATAACAAATGTATAACCATTAATAAACTCGTTTTATAATTTTTCTCCAGAATACGCGTATTTTGCTACAGTACTTCCGAGGGGTCGTATTTCAGTTCCGACACTTTTCCATGAAATCTTAGGCCATATTAGACTTGTGTTTCCAATTTGGAGTTCATTGAACAAGTCTAGCTCAAATGCCAAAAATCAAGTTTTAACATAAACTTGACAATTTGGCCACTGCCGCTACAGTGGTTTTTCCGCAAGGTCGGATTACGAATTTGAAAATTTCCTATATGTTTTCATACCATTTTAGGGCTATGGTAAAAATTTCAGACCAAACGGACATGCCTAGCTATGGTTTCTAACTTTTGAAGTCCCTGTCCGGAGGGCGCATGGGCGCACTGCGCCTGGGTGCACCACGCCTGGAACCTGGGGGCACTGTGCCTCGCGCCTGGGCAGGGTTCCAGACTTGTCGCGATTTGGCACTGTAGCATGCAGTTTTGACATTTTAAGTCCTTAATCCAGTTCTTAATCATATGGGGTTTGTTCCCTGACTAAAACCCTCCATTAATACAAGGTTTTAATCCATTAAAATCAACTCAATCTATCAAATGCAGGAATTAAAGTTCTTGATCAAAATTGCAAATTCTCAAGAATAGCAATCTACTTCCATGTTTTTGAGTTATGTTCTTAACTAATGACTTATTGGAAGTATTAGCCACTTAAACCACATGATTCACAACTGAAATTTCAGTTTCAATTCAACCCAAGAACCAAATCAAGAATACACACAAAACTTAGGTTAGAACTTTCTTACTAACCTTGTTTAACTTAGGAATCACCAATTCCAAGGTTGTTTCTTTGATTCCTTTGCTGAATTTCCAAACTTCTTCTCTTCCCATGCTCTCCCTCTCGCTCTCTCTGGCTCTCTCTAGAAGACTCTACTGATTTCTTGATTATGAGAGGATAACTCTCATATATTATTTATATTTAAAGTTTTATAAGTTATTTGCACTTTGGTCCTTTAAATCTCAACTTTCATTCAAAAATGGTCCTAAGACCCATAACTTTGCAACCAAAGTTCCATTAACTTCTAACTTAACATTTTCTTGACAATTTGGTCATTTTCATGTCTAATGACCATTTTGTCCTTTTTGGTCAAAGTTCACTATTCACACGATAAAACTCCAAATTTCACATAAACTTTTATTTCTTGTCATATTATTTTACAAATACATATTATTTTTCATAATAGTCTTATAACGTGTCAAAAGACCGTTTTACCCTTTTACAACTTTTTCGCGGGTTCTTACAGTACATCTG